>JAHUYU010002713.1:0-16931 GCA_030439765.1 Tripidium arundinaceum
AAAAAAGGGATAATGCAGGGGCAAAAAAAATCTCCCCAGCAAATCCAGATGCTGGAGAAGCTTTACTCAGGTAATTATAAGCTAATGCTTGGAAGTCCTTTATCTTTGCTATACATTTCACTGTTGCTGATATATCTTTTTATCCAGATGTACAGTATCCAAAGCCAGAGGAAATGGGAGAGTATGCAACCTGTGTTGGTTTGACTTACAGTCAGGTCCGTATATGGTTCAAAGAGCAGAGGAGAAAAGAGAGGAGGAGGGAGACGGGAGCCATTGGGGCTCAGATGGAAAGGCAATTTAGAGCATGGTCCATTCGACCTAGATCCAGCAGCAGTTCTTCCTCTTGTAACCAAGCTCCCATCTATGGTATTTCACGTTCACAATCGGAGTTGGACACTTGGGGTATGAGCACTGCAGGAGAGGAAAGTAAAATTATATCACAAGTTCTGTTCCCCAAGGATTATATCCTGAGCAAAATTTTCCGCAAGGATGGTCCACCACTTGGTAGTGAATTCGACCCCCTCCCCCAAAGTGCACATGGCTGTAACAGAGGTACACTAGTAACAATTGTAGGTTATTGAATCTTATTTCTAAATCTTTGATTTGTTCCCCAAATGGGTGAATATGTGATCGGTTCCACTAGCAGCTATGTTTATTTCTTATTCTGCTTCATTTATGTTCTCATGCCCACTTCAATTGGTATACTGTTCATTTGAAGCTGTAAAATGTTATTGTTGGCAGGCTATTGATTCTCCCTACATTTTTGTTGAGTCATTCATTTACTCATTCTGCTATTGTGTCTGAAGTCATATTATGCATTTGCTTGATTTTGTTTGTCACTGTTCACCAATGCTGAACAATTACATTTACTTGTTTTCTGGTGTAGAACTTTAGTATAGTTTTCTGTTAACTTGGTATAAACAGATCTGTTTGGTTGGTCGACAAACACTACAATGCCAAATGTTAGGTACAAGAGTCCCTTGGACAAGTGTTTGCCAGTGTTTGATTTCCTGGCAAAAATGTGTCTGTTCACATCTTCTCCTCACCTGTATAGATTCATTTCTTTGCCAAACCTTCCCTAATGCTTTGCAAACAAATTGTTGGCTACAACCAAACATGCATTTCTGATTTTCATTTAATGTTTTCTAACAGTACTGTTGCTAACATGGCCCCGATCTTTCATATACAAGTTGCATCATTTTCTTGTAGATGCAGTTGATATACTAATGGTGCTGTGTGCAACTGATACAAATGTTCATTTTCTTACATATATTTTGCAGACACTACATGCCATCATTCCTCTGAGAACCAAAGAACTGTGAAGAAGAGAAAGGTACCATAATTCAATAACATTTAGACTGTTTACTCATGTTTTATTTCATTGGCATTGGCATATTTTTTATTAAATATCCACTATGCTATTTGTGTCGTGCAAGGATATGATATTCCTTTATCCAGATGAACTGGTGTTCAGTTTATTTTTTTGTTTCTTTGCAATACCATACCTGTGTTTGCAAGTATTTTTGGTTATCATAAATGCAAGTTCTTACCAATGAAACAAGTATTGGCACAGTTTGCTCAAGCTCAATAGGTTATCCTATTTGTTCTGTGGACCGGTCCCTAATAACACCCAAATTTGTACTGCCATAAAGTATCTGCAGTCCCTACCTTAGTTGCTACATCATTTGTTCAGATATATTTGGAAATGTCTTTGAGGGCACTGCTACTTTACATCATTTTATGGTCAGATGTAAGATTAGGCTCCACTATGTCGTTTCTTGAAATTATTTTTCTTTACCATCAATGGCGGATTAAAAATAAAAAAACGCTGATTGAAATTTTCATACATGTCAATGTGAGCTGAAATAACTTCCAGTGCCATTTCATATTTTATCTTTCTAGTCCATTGTTATTTTCCTCAGAAGTTCTTTATTGTGTCTCATAAACTAAAAATATCTGTTCATATTATTTCCATGTTGAGCTTTCTAACATTGCACCATGTATGTTATCAAATTGTTCAACTGCAGATCATGGAGTCTACTAACCAGAGATCTGATGTGTATGAGGATACCGCTCCTGTGAGGAAACATGGAATTGGCAAAGGTCTCATGACAGTGTGGCATGCCATGTATTCCCATAACGTGAAATGTCAAAGCAGCCCAAATTTCATTGATGAAACTGGTTGTTTGAGGTCCCTTAGACCATTTGATGATTTTGATGGATTAGAAGATCGTGATAATGGAAGGAAGACTCAAGTAAAGTCACTAGTTCAGTCTGTAGTTCTGAAGATTCTGGTTTATCAACTGAAAGATGGCAATCCATTGGAGGATACACCTTTGGACCAGTAACTCTCTTACACGGCACCTATACAGAGGAAATCATCAGCATTGTTCAACAAAATAGAAATTCATAATCCACTCATATGACCCAGAAAGTAAACTGTCAAAATTGAAGGGTTTTGCTTTTCCTCCAAATGGCCAACTTAGTAAATGTGCTAATGCTACTGTAGTCTGTAAAGCTTTCTGTTTTTTCTTAGTCCTCGCGCAAAGCAAGAAAAATACCTTTTTTCTATTCGCCAGAACTTTACTCCTTTTGACTATCTTTTTCCGTGGCATACCTTGATTCTGCACATAGGTAGGAACCATGAAAGATTTGTAAATGGCTAATTCTGTAATGACAATATAATCTTCACCAAATAACATCAAACAAATGAGACTTTACTTGAGTCTTCCTTCCATTATCACGATCTTCTAATCCATCAAAATCATCAAATGGTCTAAGGGACCTCAAACAACCAGTTTCATCAATGAAATTTGGGCTGCTTTGACATTTCACGTTATGGGAATACATGGCATGCCACACTGTCATGAGACCTTTGCCAATTCCATGTTTCCTCACAGGAGCGGTATCCTCATACACATCAGATCTCTGGTTAGTAGACTCCATGATCTGCAGTTGAACAATTTGATAACATACATGGTGCAATGTTAGAAAGCTCAACATGGAAATAATATGAACAGATATTTTTAGTTTATGAGACACAATAAAGAACTTCTGAGGAAAATAACAATGGACTAGAAAGATAAAATATGAAATGGCACTGGAAGTTATTTCAGCTCACATTGACATGTATGAAAATTTCAATCAGCGTTTTTTTATTTTTAATCCGCCATTGATGGTAAAGAAAAATAATTTCAAGAAACGACATAGTGGAGCCTAATCTTACATCTGACCATAAAATGATGTAAAGTAGCAGTGCCCTCAAAGACATTTCCAAATATATCTGAACAAATGATGTAGCAACTAAGGTAGGGACTGCAGATACTTTATGGCAGTACAAATTTGGGTGTTATTAGGGACCGGTCCACAGAACAAATAGGATAACCTATTGAGCTTGAGCAAACTGTGCCAATACTTGTTTCATTGGTAAGAACTTGCATTTATGATAACCAAAAATACT
The DNA here is from genome assembly GCA_030439765.1 of Tripidium arundinaceum. Lineage (NCBI taxonomy): Eukaryota > Viridiplantae > Streptophyta > Magnoliopsida > Poales > Poaceae > Tripidium > Tripidium arundinaceum. Next base: position 3,461 of record JAHUYU010002713.1, read on the forward strand.
TGCAAACACAGGTATGGTATTGCAAAGAAACAAAAAAATAAACTGAACACCAGTTCATCTGGATAAAGGAATATCATATCCTTGCACGACACAAATAGCATAGTGGATATTTAATAAAAAATATGCCAATGCCAATGAAATAAAACATGAGTAAACAGTCTAAATGTTATTGAATTATGGTACCTTTCTCTTCTTCACAGTTCTTTGGTTCTCAGAGGAATGATGGCATGTAGTGTCTGCAAAATATATGTAAGAAAATGAACATTTGTATCAGTTGCACACAGCACCATTAGTATATCAACTGCATCTACAAGAAAATGATGCAACTTGTATATGAAAGATCGGGGCCATGTTAGCAACAGTACTGTTAGAAAACATTAAATGAAAATCAGAAATGCATGTTTGGTTGTAGCCAACAATTTGTTTGCAAAGCATTAGGGAAGGTTTGGCAAAGAAATGAATCTATACAGGTGAGGAGAAGATGTGAACAGACACATTTTTGCCAGGAAATCAAACACTGGCAAACACTTGTCCAAGGGACTCTTGTACCTAACATTTGGCATTGTAGTGTTTGTCGACCAACCAAACAGATCTGTTTATACCAAGTTAACAGAAAACTATACTAAAGTTCTACACCAGAAAACAAGTAAATGTAATTGTTCAGCATTGGTGAACAGTGACAAACAAAATCAAGCAAATGCATAATATGACTTCAGACACAATAGCAGAATGAGTAAATGAATGACTCAACAAAAATGTAGGGAGAATCAATAGCCTGCCAACAATAACATTTTACAGCTTCAAATGAACAGTATACCAATTGAAGTGGGCATGAGAACATAAATGAAGCAGAATAAGAAATAAACATAGCTGCTAGTGGAACCGATCACATATTCACCCATTTGGGGAACAAATCAAAGATTTAGAAATAAGATTCAATAACCTACAATTGTTACTAGTGTACCTCTGTTACAGCCATGTGCACTTTGGGGGAGGGGGTCGAATTCACTACCAAGTGGTGGACCATCCTTGCGGAAAATTTTGCTCAGGATATAATCCTTGGGGAACAGAACTTGTGATATAATTTTACTTTCCTCTCCTGCAGTGCTCATACCCCAAGTGTCCAACTCCGATTGTGAACGTGAAATACCATAGATGGGAGCTTGGTTACAAGAGGAAGAACTGCTGCTGGATCTAGGTCGAATGGACCATGCTCTAAATTGCCTTTCCATCTGAGCCCCAATGGCTCCCGTCTCCCTCCTCCTCTCTTTTCTCCTCTGCTCTTTGAACCATATACGGACCTGACTGTAAGTCAAACCAACACAGGTTGCATACTCTCCCATTTCCTCTGGCTTTGGATACTGTACATCTGGATAAAAAGATATATCAGCAACAGTGAAATGTATAGCAAAGATAAAGGACTTCCAAGCATTAGCTTATAATTACCTGAGTAAAGCTTCTCCAGCATCTGGATTTGCTGGGGAGATTTTTTTGCCCCTGCATTATCCCTTTTTGCTCCAAGGCCATGGGTCACCATCTGAACAAAGCCAAAATTATGCACAAGGTAAGCAAAGCTACCCAGAACCCCAACTCCAGCACATAATAACTCTGTAACTCAGTGTTACGAGCTAAAATTCTAAGAACACTGGCAATACAAAATGGTTGGAACTGCTCAGCAAATATTACTACATGATTTAGAACAAACACTGCCAACAAATATATGCCTCAATATGACAAACCCTTTTTGACAAGTGAATGGATCGAGCAATATCACAGGCCCAGTGACCAATATCAATGTGGTTCGTCACAAACCTATCCGGTTCAACAAAAAAATTTATTGATTTCTGCCCATTCCCAGCAGAAACTATAAACTAAACCAGGATACATTACAACTATATTACCCCACAATTGCAGCAACCATAGTTCAAAACACAATACCGCACACTGACTGCATCATTTGACACAAACAAATAAGACCAATTCGAGCACAAAACACCCCCGCAAAATGCACTGACCAATTCGAGCACAAAATCACAAAACACCCCAGCAAAATGCACCGTAAAAGAAGGCGGCGGCAAACAGGAAGCATGGTCATCACTGCTGCCGAAAACCCAAAATCATGATCCTAAAACCCCACGCGCTCAAGACCTCGCAACCCAACCGCAAATAAGAGCTTGCCAACCAACCAATTAAACCCAAAACTGAACGCCTCAGCCCTCAGTCCTCACACGGTCACACCACATCCCCCTAAGCTGATCACGCCCACACATAGCCCCGCGCCCTCGAACCAAACCAAATCCCGCAGGAACCGGTCCACTCGCCGACGGGGCAGCTGATGGATCAGAGAAGAACGTACCTTGGCGCGAGGCATGGCGGCGGCGGCGCGTGTTTTCAGCAGACGGGCACCATGAGCGTTGCCGCGTTGGTGAGCCCGGGGGCGGAGGAGGAAGCAAGCGGGAGGGGCGCGGGGGCGGCAGCGAGCGGGTGATGGCAGGCTGGTCGGCGAATTAGCGGGCGGTGTGTTACGGCGGAGATGGGCGGAGAGGCCAAAACCCTACCAACGAGTGGCCATTTCTGCTGTTCGTGGCTGAGCTGCTCTTTTTCGGCCCTAAAACCCTCGGAGACGATGATAGTTTTGGAGAGATTTTTCGGCACTGCTTGGGCTGGTGTCGACGTAGCCACGTTGTGCGCAGCCTGGCAGCTGCAGTGGACAGGCTGATGGGCCCTAGCCCCTAAAGCCCCGGCCGGTGGCTGGGGCGCTGCCGCGCTGGGCACCGAGCGGAGTGGGCTGGGCAAGCGCGGAGCAGAGGAGGCTAGGCGCGGAGCGGAGCTAGAGCTGAGCAAATTAGGCCCGGTCCGGCCTGGCCCAAAACCGCTGGGCTTTGGCCCGTCCACGGACCTTAGAGGACAGGACAAGGCACAGATCTCGCTATCAAAAAAAATCTCAGCCCGAGCCCAACACAAAATATTTATTTTAACTATTTTAAACTATAAACTCCGCGGGCTACCCCTAGCCCTGGGCCCGACCCAAAAAATTAGGCCTGACTCGCCCAATGTGGACGGTCATGGACGGGATTATTTCAGCCCAAAATAACCGCGCTTTTTTCGGCTCGGCCCGCGAAATGCTCAGGTCTAAGCGAAGCTACAGAGGGGCGCTTGGTTTCCTTGCCAGGCACTTTTTGGCCTTGCCGAGCTAGAATAGCCAGTATGAATAAGTGTTTGGTTTCTTTACCTGGTTGTGTTGAAGTCTGTCCTCACTCACGTGAGAGAGCCAAATCCGCTTGTCCGCCCGAGTGAGCACCTCGTCGCTCGTGTCGACGCAGCAAGCGAGGCGAGGCAAGCGCGTATCGAGAACCAAGCAGAGGAGTCGCTGTCTCTCGCCGAGTCGGGCTTGCTAGTGGTGGCGCCCGATGATTTTTTTTACAATGAATTTGTGATGCATGTATTAGCTTGTTTGGATATATTTATTAGATGGTTCCTGAATCAAACTTTTGCATGAATTGGACTCTTAATTCAAATAATTTATTATTCTACAATGTTGATGCCGGCCTTCTCACATTGCTTTGTTATATTATGTGCATCTTGTGAATTTTTCTTAAATTGTACAATTTTTTCTCAAAACATATTATCATATATCCCCATGGCATTGTCTAAAACAACCTCCCAATAGGAAAAAGGTATGGTAGCAGCAGACACATATTGGCCCCGTTCGGCTGGTACACAAGCCGGCTGATTTCGGCTGATTCAATAGTGTTCTGTGAGAGAGAATAAGCCGAAAGAAGCCGAAACAAGCCGAAAAACGAGCAGCCGAACGGGGCCATTATTATATTACCATTTTTTTTCGAAACAACAGCAGGCACAAGGCAAACGCATAGCAGAGAGAGGCCGAGAGCTAGAGGATCTGACTGGACTAGTTGACGTCCTGGCTCGTTACTTTGTTCGTGCTAGAGCTCCACTGCACGCATGCTTATTATCCATGGCCCATGGGAAAAATGTTTCAAACAGCAGCAGGGAAATAACCCCTTCCGTGAAATCTCCCCTCTGGGTGGAGAGGGGATTATGATGTCCACAAAAACCTCTGCGCCTCTGTTTTCTTCCCTGGATTAATTACCCTGAGTTGCTAAAGTAGCCCTTACAGGGAATCCCCCGTGGAAAAATAAGGACTAAGTGATCAAGTCCATTGATATCCCTGCGCACGGCGTGCCATGCCTCTGTGAGGGCAAAAGTGGCATATGATTTCCAAGGGCCACATGGTCAACGGTTATAACTGACAGTGATAGCGAGGAAGGGAGCTAGATGGTTGGGAATTGCCTCTCAAGAAAAACAAAGATCCCATAAATCGAGTAATCTTTAAGAATTGATCTGCATGGAGATATTTTATTTGACATTTCCATTCCGTCGATCTAAATAGGACCAGACAAAATACCCACGGCTCGACAACCCACTCGACTCATGGCGACTCAGCTCGACTCGACTCAGCTCGTTTTTTTCTTTTATGAGCTGAGCTAGAAGTCGAGCTCATTATTTAGCGAGCCAACTCGCGTTATTTAACGAGCCAGCTCACGAGTTGAAACGAGCTAAGGCCTATTAGCGACTAAGCCCACAACCATGACCCATGAGGAGGCCCAGCAAGCAAGCAACCCTAGTACCAAGTGTCGCCGGACGCCCAAACCGAAAACTCCGTCTCCTGTGACCCCAACCTTCCCCCTTTGGCTCCCCAATCTCAATCTCATTGTAAAAAAAATCATCGGGCGCCACCACTAGCAAGCCCGACTCGGCGAGAGACAGCGACTCCTCTGCTTGGTTCTCGATACGCGCTTGCCTCGCCTCGCTTGCTGCGTCGACACGAGCGACGAGGTGCTCACTCGGGCGGACAAGCGGATTTGGCTCTCTCACGTGAGTGAGGACAGACTTCAACACAACCAGGTAAAGAAACCAAACACTTATTCATACTGGCTATTCTAGCTCGGCAAGGCCAAAAAGTGCCTGGCAAGGAAACCAAGCGCCCCTCTGTAGCTTCGCTTAGACCTGAGCATTTCGCGGGCCGAGCCGAAAAAAGCGCGGTTATTTTGGGCTGAAATAATCCCGTCCATGACCGTCCACATTGGGCGAGTCAGGCCTAATTTTTTGGGTCGGGCCCAGGGCTAGGGGTAGCCCGCGGAGTTTATAGTTTAAAATAGTTAAAATAAATATTTTGTGTTGGGCTCGGGCTGAGATTTTTTTTGATAGCGAGATCTGTGCCTTGTCCTGTCCTCTAAGGTCCGTGGACGGGCCAAAGCCCAGCGGTTTTGGGCCAGGCCGGACCGGGCCTAATTTGCTCAGCTCTAGCTCCGCTCCGCGCCTAGCCTCCTCTGCTCCGCGCTTGCCCAGCCCACTCCGCTCGGTGCCCAGCGCGGCAGCGCCCCAGCCACCGGCCGGGGCTTTAGGGGCTAGGGCCCATCAGCCTGTCCACTGCAGCTGCCAGGCTGCGCACAACGTGGCTACGTCGACACCAGCCCAAGCAGTGCCGAAAAATCTCTCCAAAACTATCATCGTCTCCGAGGGTTTTAGGGCCGAAAAAGAGCAGCTCAGCCACGAACAGCAGAAATGGCCACTCGTTGGTAGGGTTTTGGCCTCTCCGCCCATCTCCGCCGTAACACACCGCCCGCTAATTCGCCGACCAGCCTGCCATCACCCGCTCGCTGCCGCCCCCGCGCCCCTCCCGCTTGCTTCCTCCTCCGCCCCCGGGCTCACCAACGCGGCAACGCTCATGGTGCCCGTCTGCTGAAAACACGCGCCGCCGCCGCCATGCCTCGCGCCAAGGTACGTTCTTCTCTGATCCATCAGCTGCCCCGTCGGCGAGTGGACCGGTTCCTGCGGGATTTGGTTTGGTTCGAGGGCGCGGGGCTATGTGTGGGCGTGATCAGCTTAGGGGGATGTGGTGTGACCGTGTGAGGACTGAGGGCTGAGGCGTTCAGTTTTGGGTTTAATTGGTTGGTTGGCAAGCTCTTATTTGCGGTTGGGTTGCGAGGTCTTGAGCGCGTGGGGTTTTAGGATCATGATTTTGGGTTTTCGGCAGCAGTGATGACCATGCTTCCTGTTTGCCGCCGCCTTCTTTTACGGTGCATTTTGCTGGGGTGTTTTGTGATTTTGTGCTCGAATTGGTCAGTGCATTTTGCGGGGGTGTTTTGTGCTCGAATTGGTCTTATTTGTTTGTGTCAAATGATGCAGTCAGTGTGCGGTATTGTGTTTTGAACTATGGTTGCTGCAATTGTGGGGTAATATAGTTGTAATGTATCCTGGTTTAGTTTATAGTTTCTGCTGGGAATGGGCAGAAATCAATAAATTTTTTTGTTGAACCGGATAGGTTTGTGACGAACCACATTGATATTGGTCACTGGGCCTGTGATATTGCTCGATCCATTCACTTGTCAAAAAGGGTTTGTCATATTGAGGCATATATTTGTTGGCAATGTTTGTTCTAAATCATGTAGTAATATTTGCTGAGCAGTTCCAACCATTTTGTATTGCCAGTGTTCTTAGAATTTTAGCTCGTAACACTGAGTTACAGAGTTATTATGTGCTGGAGTTGGGGTTCTGGGTAGCTTTGCTTACCTTGTGCATAATTTTGGCTTTGTTCAGATGGTGACCCATGGCCTTGGAGCAAAAAGGGATAATGCAGGGGCAAAAAAATCTCCCCAGCAAATCCAGATGCTGGAGAAGCTTTACTCAGGTAATTATAAGCTAATGCTTGGAAGTCCTTTATCTTTGCTATACATTTCACTGTTGCTGATATATCTTTTTATCCAGATGTACAGTATCCAAAGCCAGAGGAAATGGGAGAGTATGCAACCTGTGTTGGTTTGACTTACAGTCAGGTCCGTATATGGTTCAAAGAGCAGAGGAGAAAAGAGAGGAGGAGGGAGACGGGAGCCATTGGGGCTCAGATGGAAAGGCAATTTAGAGCATGGTCCATTCGACCTAGATCCAGCAGCAGTTCTTCCTCTTGTAACCAAGCTCCCATCTATGGTATTTCACGTTCACAATCGGAGTTGGACACTTGGGGTATGAGCACTGCAGGAGAGGAAAGTAAAATTATATCACAAGTTCTGTTCCCCAAGGATTATATCCTGAGCAAAATTTTCCGCAAGGATGGTCCACCACTTGGTAGTGAATTCGACCCCCTCCCCCAAAGTGCACATGGCTGTAACAGAGGTACACTAGTAACAATTGTAGGTTATTGAATCTTATTTCTAAATCTTTGATTTGTTCCCCAAATGGGTGAATATGTGATCGGTTCCACTAGCAGCTATGTTTATTTCTTATTCTGCTTCATTTATGTTCTCATGCCCACTTCAATTGGTATACTGTTCATTTGAAGCTGTAAAATGTTATTGTTGGCAGGCTATTGATTCTCCCTACATTTTTGTTGAGTCATTCATTTACTCATTCTGCTATTGTGTCTGAAGTCATATTATGCATTTGCTTGATTTTGTTTGTCACTGTTCACCAATGCTGAACAATTACATTTACTTGTTTTCTGGTGTAGAACTTTAGTATAGTTTTCTGTTAACTTGGTATAAACAGATCTGTTTGGTTGGTCGACAAACACTACAATGCCAAATGTTAGGTACAAGAGTCCCTTGGACAAGTGTTTGCCAGTGTTTGATTTCCTGGCAAAAATGTGTCTGTTCACATCTTCTCCTCACCTGTATAGATTCATTTCTTTGCCAAACCTTCCCTAATGCTTTGCAAACAAATTGTTGGCTACAACCAAACATGCATTTCTGATTTTCATTTAATGTTTTCTAACAGTACTGTTGCTAACATGGCCCCGATCTTTCATATACAAGTTGCATCATTTTCTTGTAGATGCAGTTGATATACTAATGGTGCTGTGTGCAACTGATACAAATGTTCATTTTCTTACATATATTTTGCAGACACTACATGCCATCATTCCTCTGAGAACCAAAGAACTGTGAAGAAGAGAAAGGTACCATAATTCAATAACATTTAGACTGTTTACTCATGTTTTATTTCATTGGCATTGGCATATTTTTTATTAAATATCCACTATGCTATTTGTGTCGTGCAAGGATATGATATTCCTTTATCCAGATGAACTGGTGTTCAGTTTATTTTTTTGTTTCTTTGCAATACCATACCTGTGTTTGCAAGTATTTTTGGTTATCATAAATGCAAGTTCTTACCAATGAAACAAGTATTGGCACAGTTTGCTCAAGCTCAATAGGTTATCCTATTTGTTCTGTGGACCGGTCCCTAATAACACCCAAATTTGTACTGCCATAAAGTATCTGCAGTCCCTACCTTAGTTGCTACATCATTTGTTCAGATATATTTGGAAATGTCTTTGAGGGCACTGCTACTTTACATCATTTTATGGTCAGATGTAAGATTAGGCTCCACTATGTCGTTTCTTGAAATTATTTTTCTTTACCATCAATGGCGGATTAAAAATAAAAAAACGCTGATTGAAATTTTCATACATGTCAATGTGAGCTGAAATAACTTCCAGTGCCATTTCATATTTTATCTTTCTAGTCCATTGTTATTTTCCTCAGAAGTTCTTTATTGTGTCTCATAAACTAAAAATATCTGTTCATATTATTTCCATGTTTCCTCACAGGAGCGGTATCCTCATACACATCAGATCTCTGGTTAGTAGACTCCATGATCTGCAGTTGAACAATTTGATAACATACATGGTGCAATGTTAGAAAGCTCAACATGGAAATAATATGAACAGATATTTTTAGTTTATGAGACACAATAAAGAACTTCTGAGGAAAATAACAATGGACTAGAAAGATAAAATATGAAATGGCACTGGAAGTTATTTCAGCTCACATTGACATGTATGAAAATTTCAATCAGCGTTTTTTTATTTTTAATCCGCCATTGATGGTAAAGAAAAATAATTTCAAGAAACGACATAGTGGAGCCTAATCTTACATCTGACCATAAAATGATGTAAAGTAGCAGTGCCCTCAAAGACATTTCCAAATATATCTGAACAAATGATGTAGCAACTAAGGTAGGGACTGCAGATACTTTATGGCAGTACAAATTTGGGTGTTATTAGGGACCGGTCCACAGAACAAATAGGATAACCTATTGAGCTTGAGCAAACTGTGCCAATACTTGTTTCATTGGTAAGAACTTGCATTTATGATAACCAAAAATACTTGCAAACACAGGTATGGTATTGCAAAGAAACAAAAAAATAAACTGAACACCAGTTCATCTGGATAAAGGAATATCATATCCTTGCACGACACAAATAGCATAGTGGATATTTAATAAAAAATATGCCAATGCCAATGAAATAAAACATGAGTAAACAGTCTAAATGTTATTGAATTATGGTACCTTTCTCTTCTTCACAGTTCTTTGGTTCTCAGAGGAATGATGGCATGTAGTGTCTGCAAAATATATGTAAGAAAATGAACATTTGTATCAGTTGCACACAGCACCATTAGTATATCAACTGCATCTACAAGAAAATGATGCAACTTGTATATGAAAGATCGGGGCCATGTTAGCAACAGTACTGTTAGAAAACATTAAATGAAAATCAGAAATGCATGTTTGGTTGTAGCCAACAATTTGTTTGCAAAGCATTAGGGAAGGTTTGGCAAAGAAATGAATCTATACAGGTGAGGAGAAGATGTGAACAGACACATTTTTGCCAGGAAATCAAACACTGGCAAACACTTGTCCAAGGGACTCTTGTACCTAACATTTGGCATTGTAGTGTTTGTCGACCAACCAAACAGATCTGTTTATACCAAGTTAACAGAAAACTATACTAAAGTTCTACACCAGAAAACAAGTAAATGTAATTGTTCAGCATTGGTGAACAGTGACAAACAAAATCAAGCAAATGCATAATATGACTTCAGACACAATAGCAGAATGAGTAAATGAATGACTCAACAAAAATGTAGGGAGAATCAATAGCCTGCCAACAATAACATTTTACAGCTTCAAATGAACAGTATACCAATTGAAGTGGGCATGAGAACATAAATGAAGCAGAATAAGAAATAAACATAGCTGCTAGTGGAACCGATCACATATTCACCCATTTGGGGAACAAATCAAAGATTTAGAAATAAGATTCAATAACCTACAATTGTTACTAGTGTACCTCTGTTACAGCCATGTGCACTTTGGGGGAGGGGGTCGAATTCACTACCAAGTGGTGGACCATCCTTGCGGAAAATTTTGCTCAGGATATAATCCTTGGGGAACAGAACTTGTGATATAATTTTACTTTCCTCTCCTGCAGTGCTCATACCCCAAGTGTCCAACTCCGATTGTGAACGTGAAATACCATAGATGGGAGCTTGGTTACAAGAGGAAGAACTGCTGCTGGATCTAGGTCGAATGGACCATGCTCTAAATTGCCTTTCCATCTGAGCCCCAATGGCTCCCGTCTCCCTCCTCCTCTCTTTTCTCCTCTGCTCTTTGAACCATATACGGACCTGACTGTAAGTCAAACCAACACAGGTTGCATACTCTCCCATTTCCTCTGGCTTTGGATACTGTACATCTGGATAAAAAGATATATCAGCAACAGTGAAATGTATAGCAAAGATAAAGGACTTCCAAGCATTAGCTTATAATTACCTGAGTAAAGCTTCTCCAGCATCTGGATTTGCTGGGGAGATTTTTTTGCCCCTGCATTATCCCTTTTTGCTCCAAGGCCATGGGTCACCATCTGAACAAAGCCAAAATTATGCACAAGGTAAGCAAAGCTACCCAGAACCCCAACTCCAGCACATAATAACTCTGTAACTCAGTGTTACGAGCTAAAATTCTAAGAACACTGGCAATACAAAATGGTTGGAACTGCTCAGCAAATATTACTACATGATTTAGAACAAACATTGCCAACAAATATATGCCTCAATATGACAAACCCTTTTTGACAAGTGAATGGATCGAGCAATATCACAGGCCCAGTGACCAATATCAATGTGGTTCGTCACAAACCTATCCGGTTCAACAAAAAAATTTATTGATTTCTGCCCATTCCCAGCAGAAACTATAAACTAAACCAGGATACATTACAACTATATTACCCCACAATTGCAGCAACCATAGTTCAAAACACAATACCGCACACTGACTGCATCATTTGACACAAACAAATAAGACCAATTCGAGCACAAAACACCCCCGCAAAATGCACTGACCAATTCGAGCACAAAATCACAAAACACCCCAGCAAAATGCACCGTAAAAGAAGGCGGCGGCAAACAGGAAGCATGGTCATCACTGCTGCCGAAAACCCAAAATCATGATCCTAAAACCCCACGCGCTCAAGACCTCGCAACCCAACCGCAAATAAGAGCTTGCCAACCAACCAATTAAACCCAAAACTGAACGCCTCAGCCCTCAGTCCTCACACGGTCACACCACATCCCCCTAAGCTGATCACGCCCACACATAGCCCCGCGCCCTCGAACCAAACCAAATCCCGCAGGAACCGGTCCACTCGCCGACGGGGCAGCTGATGGATCAGAGAAGAACGTACCTTGGCGCGAGGCATGGCGGCGGCGGCGCGTGTTTTCAGCAGACGGGCACCATGAGCGTTGCCGCGTTGGTGAGCCCGGGGGCGGAGGAGGAAGCAAGCGGGAGGGGCGCGGGGGCGGCAGCGAGCGGGTGATGGCAGGCTGGTCGGCGAATTAGCGGGCGGTGTGTTACGGCGGAGATGGGCGGAGAGGCCAAAACCCTACCAACGAGTGGCCATTTCTGCTGTTCGTGGCTGAGCTGCTCTTTTTCGGCCCTAAAACCCTCGGAGACGATGATAGTTTTGGAGAGATTTTTCGGCACTGCTTGGGCTGGTGTCGACGTAGCCACGTTGTGCGCAGCCTGGCAGCTGCAGTGGACAGGCTGATGGGCCCTAGCCCCTAAAGCCCCGGCCGGTGGCTGGGGCGCTGCCGCGCTGGGCACCGAGCGGAGTGGGCTGGGCAAGCGCGGAGCAGAGGAGGCTAGGCGCGGAGCGGAGCTAGAGCTGAGCAAATTAGGCCCGGTCCGGCCTGGCCCAAAACCGCTGGGCTTTGGCCCGTCCACGGACCTTAGAGGACAGGACAAGGCACAGATCTCGCTATCAAAAAAAATCTCAGCCCGAGCCCAACACAAAATATTTATTTTAACTATTTTAAACTATAAACTCCGCGGGCTACCCCTAGCCCTGGGCCCGACCCAAAAAATTAGGCCTGACTCGCCCAATGTGGACGGTCATGGACGGGATTATTTCAGCCCAAAATAACCGCGCTTTTTTCGGCTCGGCCCGCGAAATGCTCAGGTCTAAGCGAAGCTACAGAGGGGCGCTTGGTTTCCTTGCCAGGCACTTTTTGGCCTTGCCGAGCTAGAATAGCCAGTATGAATAAGTGTTTGGTTTCTTTACCTGGTTGTGTTGAAGTCTGTCCTCACTCACGTGAGAGAGCCAAATCCGCTTGTCCGCCCGAGTGAGCACCTCGTCGCTCGTGTCGACGCAGCAAGCGAGGCGAGGCAAGCGCGTATCGAGAACCAAGCAGAGGAGTCGCTGTCTCTCGCCGAGTCGGGCTTGCTAGTGGTGGCGCCCGATGATTTTTTTTACAATGAGATTGAGATTGGGGAGCCAAAGGGGGAAGGTTGGGGTCACAGGAGACGGAGTTTTCGGTTTGGGCGTCCGGCGACACTTGGTACTAGGGTTGCTTGCTTGCTGGGCCTCCTCATGGGTCATGGTTGTGGGCTTAGTCGCTAATAGGCCTTAGCTCGTTTCAACTCGTGAGCTGGCTCGTTAAATAACGCGAGTTGGCTCGCTAAATAATGAGCTCGACTTCTAGCTCAGCTCATAAAAGAAAAAAACGAGCTGAGTCGAGTCGAGCTGAGTCGCCATGAGTCGAGTGGGTTGTCGAGCCGTGGGTATTTTGTCTGGTCCTATTTAGATCGACGGAATGGAAATGTCAAATAAAATATCTCCATGCAGATCAATTCTTAAAGATTACTCGATTTATGGGATCTTTGTTTTTCTTGAGAGGCAATTCCCAACCATCTAGCTCCCTTCCTCGCTATCACTGTCAGTTATAACCGTTGACCATGTGGCCCTTGGAAATCATATGCCACTTTTGCCCTCACAGAGGCATGGCACGCCGTGCGCAGGGATATCAATGGACTTGATCACTTAGTCCTTATTTTTCCACGGGGGATTCCCTGTAAGGGCTACTTTAGCAACTCAGGGTAATTAATCCAGGGAAGAAAACAGAGGCGCAGAGGTTTTTGTGGACATCATAATCCCCTCTCCACCCAGAGGGGAGATTTCACGGAAGGGGTTATTTCCCTGCTGCTGTTTGAAACATTTTTCCCATGGGCCATGGATAATAAGCATGCGTGCAGTGGAGCTCTAGCACGAACAAAGTAACGAGCCAGGACGTCAACTAGTCCAGTCAGATCCTCTAGCTCTCGGCCTCTCTCT
>JAHUYU010000983.1:0-17005 GCA_030439765.1 Tripidium arundinaceum
TCCCACCTAGCTGTACCTTACTAGTTATTTTAGTTATCTTTATCTTGGCTTGTTGCATCATCCCTTCCTATCATATTTCGATTACCCCCTTGCACTAGTTGATACTAACTTGTGGTAAACATAAGGATCTCTCATTTATTATCATTCCTAGCTACCGCTTTCCCTTGGGATAAAATAAATAACAATACCTTGGAATACTTCTAGGTGAAATGCTATAGCGGTATATTCTGTGTGCTTGCGGAGTTATCCAATAGACATAAGAAATACCAACAATGTACTAGTCACCACTTGTAAGATTTCTACCATTTGTAGCAAAGTGATGATCTTGATATACCATGTGCAAGAACCAATGGTGATGTGGATACCACTTCATGGATTTGTCAATTGTTATCCTTTTCTTGAACACTTGTCTTTTTCATGAGATTCTTTTGTTGACTTGAACCAAATGATTTGCATAAGCTTCCAAGTCCGATTTGAACCCTCTCTAAGCTTCTTCACACTCATTGAACAGTTATCTTATAGAGGTTGTACTTGTAACTTGTTTGAAATCCAAAATAGATCAAGTATTTGGGCTCCCTAGCTCATGAACAAACTCATATACTACCACTAGATCAATTCAACCATTCAAGCAATAGTGGTAGGCTATGAATTTAAACTTTTCTTTTGTTATGCATGATCCTAATAGGCATGTAATATATGCACTAACCATATACTAGTAAGGGATGAAATGATCATGCAAATTTCAATGATACCTTTGCTATCTTGGAGTAGAGGATAGTCATTAATATTCCAATTTTTCTTCGCAATAGCAATGTGAAGTCCAATTATAGGCTTGGTGAAGGCCAATCATCAAAATGAAAAACCATTCTTTACCCATATGAAATGAAAACCACTTACTATCAAGTGCACTTTCTTCTAGTTATGGTTGGCTTGCTTCTTCATTTGATCATTGCTTTGTTTTTCACTTATTTGAATATTGCTTGCTTTCATGATCAATCCTTTGAATTTTTCAACTAAGCATCACCAATGTCCTCTAGATTCACCTTCTTTGTTTAGCCTTAGAAGCCATGAGCTTGGACATCGCACACCTTGGGCGGCATCCCACACATGGGCGAAGATGGTTTATCTCCAAAGAAGCATTGACACCCAATTAAAATTGCTTTGTTTGATTGATCCTTAATGAACTCAATTCAAATATGAACCTTGATTCCTTGTTTGAGTTCTTCTTCTTTCTTCTTGTTTAAATTCTTTTCTTTCTACCAAATGATCTTCAATTGTCACTAGATCTTAAACTTTCATTTCCATCTTGATCTTGATCTTCAATTTGAGAACCAAATAGGTGTCAAATACACATCATAATCAAATGGCCTTGTACCCCTTGCTTGTCATGCTTCCATCTCAATTCAAAACCAAGCTTAAGCCTCTCAAACACTTGATATGATTTATCCAACTTGAGAGCCTTTCAATCAAAGTAACTTCCAATATTCCAATGTCATTTTTCTGGCAGATTCTATACTCTTCAAAGATTCGAATTGATCTCACAATGTACATATCCAATGACCATGAAATTTAGTGGAGATATGCTTCTATGAGTTTTCTACCAAAAAAATTATTTGACCTTCATTTGACTTCATATAAGCTGCCAGCAAACACATCTTCCAACACTGCAACATGCTGAAAACTGCTGTACCATAGTTGACAAGATTCACTCCAAAACCGAAGCATCACTTATCCAATGATCTTGAATTTTGCATAGCAACTAGTACTATAAGTGTAGAGCATTTTTACCAAATTTCAAGCCAATACAAATAGATTTAATCACTCATCCAATGCAATGATCACAGCTTACTCAGATTTTGCAATATGGACATATGTCTTATGAGAGTGTTCATGCAAATTGATTTCAAGTTTGATTCACAATTGAAGAAGTATAGCTCAAAAGTGTTGAAATCTGTCCATATTGCAAAATCTGAGTAAGCTGTGATCATTGCATTGGATGAGTGATTAAATCTATTTGTATTGGCTTGAAATTTGGTAAAAATGCTCTACACTTATAGTACTAGTTGCTATGCAAAATTCAAGATCATTGGATAAGTGATGCTTCGGTTTTGGAGTGAATCTTGTCAACTATGGTACAGCAGTTTTCAGCATGTTGCAGTGTTGGAAGATGTGTTTGCTGGCAGCTTATATGAAGTCAAATGAAGGTCAAATAATTTTTTTGGTAGAAAACTCATAGAAGCATATCTCCACTAAATTTCATGGTCATTGGATATGTACATTGTGAGATCAATTCGAATCTTTGAAGAGTATAGAATCTGCCAGAAAAATGACATTGGAATATTGGAAGTTACTTTGATTGAAAGGCTCTCAAGTTGGATAAATCATATCAAGTGTTTGAGAGGCTTAAGCTTGGTTTTGAATTGAGATGGAAGCATGACAAGCAAGGGGTACAAGGCCATTTGATTATGATGTGTATTTGACACCTATTTGGTTCTCAAATTGAAGATCAAGATCAAGATGGAAATGAAAGTTTAAGATCTAGTGACAATTGAAGATCATTTGGTAGAAAGAAAAGAATTTAAACAAGAAGAAAGAAGAAGAACTCAAACAAGGAATCAAGGTTCATATTTGAATTGAGTTCATTAAGGATCAATCAAACAAAGCAATTTTAATTGGGTGTCAATGCTTCTTTGGAGATAAACCATCTTCGCCCATGTGTGGGATGCCGCCCAAGGTGTGCGATGTCCAAGCTCATGGCTTCTAAGGCTAAACAAAGAAGGTGAATCTAGAGGACATTGGTGATGCTTAGTTGAAAAATTCAAAGGATTGATCATGAAAGCAAGCAATATTCAAATAAGTGAAAAACAAAGCAATGATCAAATGAAGAAGCAAGCCAACCATAACTAGAAGAAAGTGCACTTGATAGTAAGTGGTTTTCATTTCATATGGGTAAAGAATGGTTTTTCATTTTGATGATTGGCCTTCACCAAGCCTATAATTGGACTTCACATTGCTATTGCGAAGAAAAATTGGAATATTAATGACTATCCTCTACTCCAAGATAGCAAAGGTATCATTGAAATTTGCATGATCATTTCATCCCTTACTAGTATATGGTTAGTGCATATATTACATGCCTATTAGGATCATGCATAACAAAAGAAAAGTTTAAATTCATAGCCTACCACTATTGCTTGAATGGTTGAATTGATCTAGTGGTAGTATATGAGTTTGTTCATGAGCTAGGGAGCCCAAATACTTGATCTATTTTGGATTTCAAACAAGTTACAAGTACAACCTCTATAAGATAACTGTTCAATGAGTGTGAAGAAGCTTAGAGAGGGTTCAAATCGGACTTGGAAGCTTATGCAAATCATTTGGTTCAAGTCAACAAAAGAATCTCATGAAAAAGACAAGTGTTCAAGAAAAGGATAACAATTGACAAATCCATGAAGTGGTATCCACATCACCATTGGTTCTTGCACATGGTATATCAAGATCATCACTTTGCTACAAATGGTAGAAATCTTACAAGTGGTGCTTATACATTATCTTTCCTTTGGTTACCGCTTGTCGCACGGATAGATTGTGGTAGCTAGCAAGTGGTGACAGCCTTGTCTAGCCTTTGTATTCCACCACATGTTGTTAGGCAAGTTATTAAAATGGTAAGGCTCCAGTAATAGGGTAGCTGCTTCGGGTAGGAGTTTTGCCTCCTATTGTCTCACCTACCGCCTAGTATACTTGTTGTGCAGACTCAACCTATGTGTTGCATTTATATGACCAAGGTAGAATCATAGAAGTAGAGTTTGAATAACAAGAATCCTTTACTCACTCATTGTCCTCCCACCTAGCTGTACCTTACTAGTTATTTTAGTTATCTTTATCTTGGCTTGTTGCATCATCCCTTCCTATCATATTTCGATTACCCCCTTGCACTAGTTGATACTAACTTGTGGTAAACATAAGGATCTCTCATTTATTATCATTCCTAGCTACCGCTTTCCCTTGGGATAAAATAAATAACAATACCTTGGAATACTTCTAGGTGAAATGCTATAGCGGTATATTCTGTGTGCTTGCGGAGTTATCCAATAGACATAAGAAATACCAACAATGTACTAGTCACCACTTGTAAGATTTCTACCATTTGTAGCAAAGTGATGATCTTGATATACCATGTGCAAGAACCAATGGTGATGTGGATACCACTTCATGGATTTGTCAATTGTTATCCTTTTCTTGAACACTTGTCTTTTTCATGAGATTCTTTTGTTGACTTGAACCAAATGATTTGCATAAGCTTCCAAGTCCGATTTGAACCCTCTCTAAGCTTCTTCACACTCATTGAACAGTTATCTTATAGAGGTTGTACTTGTAACTTGTTTGAAATCCAAAATAGATCAAGTATTTGGGCTCCCTAGCTCATGAACAAACTCATATACTACCACTAGATCAATTCAACCATTCAAGCAATAGTGGTAGGCTATGAATTTAAACTTTTCTTTTGTTATGCATGATCCTAATAGGCATGTAATATATGCACTAACCATATACTAGTAAGGGATGAAATGATCATGCAAATTTCAATGATACCTTTGCTATCTTGGAGTAGAGGATAGTCATTAATATTCCAATTTTTCTTCGCAATAGCAATGTGAAGTCCAATTATAGGCTTGGTGAAGGCCAATCATCAAAATGAAAAACCATTCTTTACCCATATGAAATGAAAACCACTTACTATCAAGTGCACTTTCTTCTAGTTATGGTTGGCTTGCTTCTTCATTTGATCATTGCTTTGTTTTTCACTTATTTGAATATTGCTTGCTTTCATGATCAATCCTTTGAATTTTTCAACTAAGCATCACCAATGTCCTCTAGATTCACCTTCTTTGTTTAGCCTTAGAAGCCATGAGCTTGGACATCGCACACCTTGGGCGGCATCCCACACATGGGCGAAGATGGTTTATCTCCAAAGAAGCATTGACACCCAATTAAAATTGCTTTGTTTGATTGATCCTTAATGAACTCAATTCAAATATGAACCTTGATTCCTTGTTTGAGTTCTTCTTCTTTCTTCTTGTTTAAATTCTTTTCTTTCTACCAAATGATCTTCAATTGTCACTAGATCTTAAACTTTCATTTCCATCTTGATCTTGATCTTCAATTTGAGAACCAAATAGGTGTCAAATACACATCATAATCAAATGGCCTTGTACCCCTTGCTTGTCATGCTTCCATCTCAATTCAAAACCAAGCTTAAGCCTCTCAAACACTTGATATGATTTATCCAACTTGAGAGCCTTTCAATCAAAGTAACTTCCAATATTCCAATGTCATTTTTCTGGCAGATTCTATACTCTTCAAAGATTCGAATTGATCTCACAATGTACATATCCAATGACCATGAAATTTAGTGGAGATATGCTTCTATGAGTTTTCTACCAAAAAAATTATTTGACCTTCATTTGACTTCATATAAGCTGCCAGCAAACACATCTTCCAACACTGCAACATGCTGAAAACTGCTGTACCATAGTTGACAAGATTCACTCCAAAACCGAAGCATCACTTATCCAATGATCTTGAATTTTGCATAGCAACTAGTACTATAAGTGTAGAGCATTTTTACCAAATTTCAAGCCAATACAAATAGATTTAATCACTCATCCAATGCAATGATCACAGCTTACTCAGATTTTGCAATATGGACAGATTTCAACACTTTTGAGCTATACTTCTTCAATTGTGAATCAAACTTGAAATCAATTTGCATGAACACTCTCATAAGACATATGTCCATTAAATCCACTTACTAAATGCAATCTTATGAACTTATCCAATCAAATTAATCCAAACTTGATTACTAATCAATTAATCCATTTGATTATCTAATAGCGAGCAACATATGCATATATATCCTATTCAATCAACTCTTATGCACCCAAATGAATTTGATCAACTAGAGATATATCTTGGTAGCTCATAATAACTTTGTTAGCTTCAATTAACTCATTTGCAACCCTTCAAATATATCCAATAAATCACCCACAACTTGACAATTTGCACTTGTATGTTGATAGCACTTGGACTTCACTTATTCTTTACTTGGCATTGGGATATGATTTGCATTAAGCTTCAACTTGGCTCAACCATATGATGAACAATATGAATCCAATTGAATCAAGCCTCCAATGCCAATGTTACCTACAATCAATCATCCGCTTCTTGATTGTACCCAAACCAAGTTGGGTCCTCTCAAGTTAGGAGCAACATACTTAGGCATTGCCATAGTATGGATAGCGGGATGTTTTGCAATAGCGACCAATGAGGTACCATTACCATCCTTCCTAAGCATAATATTTGCATCAATTGAAATAGACTTAGCAGTGTTACCTAGGGGACATGAATTTGCCATGTGTCCCCTTTCCCGGCATGAGTAGCACTTTTTTCTTTTATTGAGCCTTTTCTTCCTTGCTCATATTGTGCTTCTCATTGCCTTGCCTCTCATGAGTTACTTGAGCCTTCTTCTCAAGCTCGTTGGGACACCCCAAGGCAAAGTGACCCATATCTTCACATGCATGGCACTTGATGTGTGAGCAAACTTCTTCATCTTCTCTTCTTTGTTCTTGCTCACTAGCTTTGCGTCTTGATTCATCCTTGGATACATTGCTCTTGCTCTTCCACCCCTTCTTGTTTTCTTCTTCTTCTTCTTCTTCTTCTTCTTCTTCTTCTTCTTCTTCTTCTTCTTCTTCTTCTTCTTCTTCTTCCCCATATCATCACCATCTTCATGGTTGGTCTTGTCTTGTACTAGGGGCCTCTTCTCTTGCTCAACTTGTGGCTTTGGTTGAGGATCTTCTGGTTGGGAACATTGAGGTGTAGGGTCGAGGTGGCAGACTAGAGGGGGTGGTAGTCCTTTTTAAAACTTAATTGTGCTGGCTAACCAAAACAAATGCGGAATTAAACTTCGCGGTCTAGCCAAGACTACACCCCTCTATCTAAGTTCTCAAGCACCTTGCAAAAGATCCTAATTGAGCAACTAAGTTGCGGGGCTAGGTGGAGCTCACCTAAACAATTCTAGTTTGCAAGGTCACACAAACCTAAACAACTAGTACTCAAGCAACCAGGGAGCTCCTACACATACTAGTGAGCAAAGCACACAAAGCCTAAGCAAACTAGTACTTCTCAACTAGCAAGGCTATACAAGCCAAACTAGAGAGCTCAACAACTACTTAACTACACAAACTAAGTAATGTAACTAGCAAGGCTACACATGCTAACTAGTTACTCAAGAGAGCTCCTTCTATGCAACACAAGCAATGAGAACAACTACCAAGCTACTCAGGCCAACTAGTTATGCAAGAGCAACAACACCAGCACGATATATGAATGAGTAAAAATAACCTTGTGTTAGGAGTAAGCAAACCAACAAGATGAACAAGTTGACACGATGATTTTTATCCCGAGGTTCGGTGGCTTACCAACCACCTACTCCCCATTGAGGCAAGCCCAAGGTTGCCATCGATCCTCTAGCTAGTGGCGACCCACCGGTCACACTCTTCCAAGTGGAGTGCTCACCACGAGCTCTAGCTTTCAATCCGAGCGAACCACTTGATGCTCTTCACACCTTGCTCTACTAGAGTTGCTCTTCTCATCTCCTGCGGGGTGAGCACAACACCCCTCACAAAGCGGTCTCTGGAGCCATGCACAATCTTCATGCGGGCTTCACAATGGAGCTCTCATGCCACCAAGCCATCTAGGAGGTGGCAACCTCCAAGAGTAACAAGCACCACCGGCTTGCAACTTGATCACCTAGTGCCACACCTTGCAATCTCTCAATGTAAGGCACTAGCGATCACTCACTCACAATCGGATTGCACTCTTGCAAGCACAAGTGAGTTAGAGGGCTCCCAAACACTCTCAAACATGGACACTAAGTCCCCCAAGGTGCTTAACCTCAGCCAAGGCCGAGACACCCCTTTATTTATAGCTACAAAAGGCTAAAGAGTGTTGCTCAAAAACAGGCCAGACCAACCGTCAGACCGGACCGGTTCGGAACCGTTGGACCATCTCAGCTAGGATCCAATGCCTCCAAATGAGGCCATGTGTCCCGATCGTTTGAAGCTGACTGTTGGAGCCCCAACGGCTGCTTCATGTTCCTTAGACTATGCCCAGTCCGACCACCATCGTACCGTCCAAGCCCTAGAGTCCGACGCTTGTGAAAACGATCATAGAGAACACCTGAGAGCATTGAAGACCGTTGGACTGAGTCCAACCAAGGTGAAAGGACCTTGATGTCGCCTATAGGTGGGTGAATAGGCCTATTTAAAATCAAAACTCAATCACAGCAGTTAGCAGACTGTGGAGGTTCAGCAGATTTCTGATGAACCTCAATGGGACAAATCTACCAAGGTTCCACGTATATGAACTGAACTGAATCAAATGCATGAATCAGAGTATAAAAGGTAGATTGAGTAAAATACTAGCCTTCCTGGGTGTCTTAGGACTCCACAAAACCAAGCACCTGCGGCTAGAACTCACTACACAAGTAGATTGGGTGGAAACCCTAATCTTGCAATTCAAACAACAAGTGAGCTCAAATAAACAACAACAAGGGCGAGACACAAGATTTACTTGGAGGTCCAGCGGAGCCACCAAGGCTTGCCTACATCCCCATTGTTGAGGGAGCCATAAAGGCTTGGAGTCTCTTTCAACTCCTACCTCATTCTCAAGCGAGCCACAAAGATCAAGCTTGAGAGATTCCACTAAGTCTCAAGGGCAATACAAACATCCCGGTGCTCAACCACAGCCGATTGGGAGCTCCCGGGCAACCTCTAGCTGTCTAGGAGCCCAAGCTCCAAGAGTAATAAACACAAACCACAAGCTAGAGGGTGAACCAAGGCTCTCACGGGATTGCTCTTGCTCAAGGGCTCTCTAATCCACTCCCAAATCCAATCTCTCAAGGGGGGAATCACCAAGAACACAAGGGAGAGGTTGGATGGCCAATAATGGAGAAGAGAGAGCTGTTCATGAGTTGGGAGGTGTTTGAAATGAGCAGGCGACCGTTGGGAAGAAGGTGGGAGGCTATAAATACCCCTTCACAATCTTTCCAATGGTACAGTTTAAGTGATGAGGTTCAGCACAAGAACGCTAAGGCTTAGCGCGCTGAGGTTCAGCACAAAAGCGCTGAGGCTCAGCACAGGCTAGAAAGGATAGGAATATTTGTTCACCGGCTTTCTTATGGTTTTTGGGGGTTTTCTAAAGGTTAGCAAGAGCACATGGTTCCCATTAAGCTTGCATTTTCTGTCCCCCCTTTATAGTATGGCATACCTATACTCAAGATCAAAAGGATAAAGTCTATTTCAACTACTTGAGTCTTCAATGTCTTCAAATGCCATATCTTTTCAATATCTATTCATAAGGGATTGCAACTATCTTTGTCTCTTTCTTGAGCAAACCACTCTTGAGCATGTGACTTGAACCATTTCAACACATGAGAGTTCCATTCATTGCTTCAAGTCACTTCCACTTATGATTCAACAATGATTTGAGCCTCCACACAATATGACTCCTCATAGCTTGATTAGTACCTCGACTCAATGCAGGCAATCTCTTCTTCACCACAGCCATGGTCCATTGGCACCCAACTCCTCACTTGCCCTTCACCTTTGCTCAGTCCTTCAAAACCCTTTCCTTGCTATCTTCACCCTATCAAGCCATCATCAAGTCACATCATATCTTGAACCAACATTAAGCATTCATTTGAAGTCCCATGATAATATTATCCAAATCCAAGTCATATCCTAAATATTGTTCATAAACCTGCCATGACTTGCCTCATCTTCTCTTGATCACCTATCTTGATCAATACCAATATAGTCAGGCCAATTCACTATTCCTTATATCCTCTTATTTTGGCTTGACACTTTAATCTTGATTTCAATATTTATCTCCATGATGGCGTCACTCTAATGTCTCTCTTCATTCCTCCGACTTGATCAATATAAATGCATAGTGATTGTCCAAATCTTTATACATACAAGCAAACCAATATAGAGGCCATCTTATATCCATCATATATATTGTCTCCTTTGTCATTTGATCTTTGCTTGACATATCATCACTTATGCAATCTTGACTAATTCTTGAACACTTGATCAAAGTCAATCCACTATCAAACTCTTCTTGTTCATGCAAAGCAAGCCACCTATGAGACCAATCCATTTTTATCAACTCATGTCTTATTTGCTATTTGCCAAATATACTTGCCTTCACATGAATCCATGATATCCCACAACATACAAGCCATTTCATCAACTCTATTTGCATTGTTGTCTTTTGCTTGAGCTAGATTGTTTCCATAGTCTTCCAATACAACAATACTCAGTTTTCACCTTCATTTGAACACTATGTGGAATACCATCAAGCTTGACTTCTTGTTGAACCTTTGATACACATCTTGTTATGCAATCTTCATGTGTGTGCAATATACTCAATTTTCTGTTCAACACTTAGCAAACTTGTTAGACCTTTAATTGTGTTATCATTCAATCACCAAAACCCACTAAAGGGCTAGATGCTTTCAATCTCCCCCTTTTTGCTGATTGATGACAACATAATTAAAGCTTACAAGAGATTGATAAGTATTAGGATTTTGAATCCTATGATATAGTGAGCTCCCCCTAAATGTGTGCATTGAAAGGATTTCAAATTTAGGCTTCAAATGTCAAATGCACATATTTAAGATGAAGTGTGGGAACTCTCCTATATCTTAGCATCCATGGGGTGCAAGGTGTTAACATGATAAACGTGATGCTCATGACAATTCGTGCATCGAACTGTTTCTATCTGTCAGACTGCTGAACCTCCACACAAAAACACTGAACCTCCGCGCAGAGCCTCGACACTGAGGTGCGGAACCACCGCAGTCTGTGTAGGCAAAAGCATTCAGAAAATAAACAAGCATCATCCAAGTCATGAATATCACACACTAGCATAAATTGTCCTTATTACGAGCATCAATGTAAACTATCCTTGCACACACCACACAACAATGAAAAATCTTATATGCCTCACAATTACCCCTTTTTGATCCACATTTTTCAATCTCCCCTCCTTCGCACTCTCTCTCCAAAAATCTCTCCCCCTTTGGCATCAATCTCCAAAATGATCTCTCCACCAAAAGGAAGACATGATGGGAGACAAGTGAGGGTAAGAGGAGGGTAAAAGTTTAGCATATAAAATTTCTCTCTATGTTATTCTACCAAACAAGGTATGCAATATTTTGAGTCACACCATAAGTTTGTTCTTGCAGTGGCGATTAGAGAATTCTTTAGATATTTGGTTGATACCTCTTGTTGTGATAGCGTGAGTTTGTCTCATGTTGAAAATGTCATCTGAGTGAGGTATGAGCTAAATATGCTAACTTCTCAAGAATCTTGACTTAAAGTATTGCATACCTTGTTTGGTAGAATAACATAGAGAGAAATTTTATATGCTAAACTTTTACCCTCCTCTTACCCTCACTTGTCTCCCATCATGTCTTCCTTTTGGTGGAGAGATCATTTTGGAGATTGATGCCAAAGGGGGAGAGATTTTTGGAGAGAGAGTGCGAAGGAGGGGAGATTGAAAAATGTGGATCAAAAAGGGGTAATTGTGAGGCATATAAGATTTTTCATTGTTGTGTGGTGTGTGCAAGGATAGTTTACATTGATGCTCGTAATAAGGACAATTTATGCTAGTGTGTGATATTCATGACTTGGATGATGCTTGTTTATTTTCTGAATGCTTTTGCCTACACAGACTGCGGTGGTTCCGCACCTCAGTGTCGAGGCTCTGCGCGGAGGTTCAGTGTTTTTGTGTGGAGGTTCAGCAGTCTGACAGATAGAAACAGTTCGATGCACGAATTGTCATGAGCATCACGTTTATCATGTTAACACCTTGCACCCCATGGATGCTAAGATATAGGAGAGTTCCCACACTTCATCTTAAATATGTGCATTTGACATTTGAAGCCTAAATTTGAAATCCTTTCAATGCACACATTTAGGGGGAGCTCACTATATCATAGGATTCAAAATCCTAATACTTATCAATCTCTTGTAAGCTTTAATTATGTTGTCATCAATCAGCAAAAAGGGGGAGATTGAAAGCATCTAGCCCTTTAGTGGGTTTTGGTGATTGAATGATAACACAATTAAAGGTCTAACAAGTTTGCTAAGTGTTGAACAGAAAATTGAGTATATTGCACACACATGAAGATTGCATAACAAGATGTGTATCAAAGGTTCAACAAGAAGTCAAGCTTGATGGTATTCCACATAGTGTTCAAATGAAGGTGAAAACTGAGTATTGTTGTATTGGAAGACTATGGAAACAATCTAGCTCAAGCAAAAGACAACAATGCAAATAGAGTTGATGAAATGGCTTGTATGTTGTGGGATATCATGGATTCATGTGAAGGCAAGTATATTTGGCAAATAGCAAATAAGACATGAGTTGATAAAAATGGATTGGTCTCATAGGTGGCTTGCTTTGCATGAACAAGAAGAGTTTGATAGTGGATTGACTTTGATCAAGTGTTCAAGAATTAGTCAAGATTGCATAAGTGATGATATGTCAAGCAAAGATCAAATGACAAAGGAGACAATATATATGATGGATATAAGATGGCCTCTATATTGGTTTGCTTGTATGTATAAAGATTTGGACAATCACTATGCATTTATATTGATCAAGTCGGAGGAATGAAGAGAGACATTAGAGTGACGCCATCATGGAGATAAATATTGAAATCAAGATTAAAGTGTCAAGCCAAAATAAGAGGATATAAGGAATAGTGAATTGGCCTGACTATATTGGTATTGATCAAGATAGGTGATCAAGAGAAGATGAGGCAAGTCATGGCAGGTTTATGAACAATATTTAGGATATGACTTGGATTTGGATAATATTATCATGGGACTTCAAATGAATGCTTAATGTTGGTTCAAGATATGATGTGACTTGATGATGGCTTGATAGGGTGAAGATAGCAAGGAAAGGGTTTTGAAGGACTGAGCAAAGGTGAAGGGCAAGTGAGGAGTTGGGTGCCAATGGACCATGGCTGTGGTGAAGAAGAGATTGCCTGCATTGAGTCGAGGTACTAATCAAGCTATGAGGAGTCATATTGTGTGGAGGCTCAAATCATTGTTGAATCATAAGTGGAAGTGACTTGAAGCAATGAATGGAACTCTCATGTGTTGAAATGGTTCAAGTCACATGCTCAAGAGTGGTTTGCTCAAGAAAGAGACAAAGATAGTTGCAATCCCTTATGAATAGATATTGAAAAGATATGGCATTTGAAGACATTGAAGACTCAAGTAGTTGAAATAGACTTTATCCTTTTGATCTTGAGTATAGGTATGCCATACTATAAAGGGGGGACAGAAAATGCAAGCTTAATGGGAACCATGTGCTCTTGCTAACCTTTAGAAAACCCCCAAAAACCATAAGAAAGCCGGTGAACAAATATTCCTATCCTTTCTAGCCTGTGCTGAGCCTCAGCGCTTTTGTGCTGAACCTCAGCGCGCTAAGCCTTAGCGTTCTTGTGCTGAACCTCATCACTTAAACTGTACCATTGGAAAGATTGTGAAGGGGTATTTATAGCCTCCCACCTTCTTCCCAACGGTCGCCTGCTCATTTCAAACACCTCCCAACTCATGAACAGCTCTCTCTTCTCCATTATTGGCCATCCAACCTCTCCCTTGTGTTCTTGGTGATTCCCCCCTTGAGAGATTGGATTTGGGAGTGGATTAGAGAGCCCTTGAGCAAGAGCAATCCCGTGAGAGCCTTGGTTCACCCTCTAGCTTGTGGTTTGTGTTTATTACTCTTGGAGCTTGGGCTCCTAGACAGCTAGAGGTTGCCCGGGAGCTCCCAATCGGCTGTGGTTGAGCACCGGGATGTTTGTATTGCCCTTGAGACTTAGTGGAATCTCTCAAGCTTGATCTTTGTGGCTCGCTTGAGAATGAGGTAGGAGTTGAAAGAGACTCCAAGCCTTTATGGCTCCCTCAACAATGGGGATGTAGGCAAGCCTTGGTGGCTCCGCTGGACCTCCAAGTAAATCTTGTGTCTCGCCCTTGTTGTTGTTTATTTGAGCTCACTTGTTGTTTGAATTGCAAGATTAGGGTTTCCACCCAATCTACTTGTGTAGTGAGTTCTAGCCGCAGGTGCTTGGTTTTGTGGAGTCCTAAGACACCCAGGAAGGCTAGTATTTTACTCAATCTACCTTTTATACTCTGATTCATGCATTTGATTCAGTTCAGTTCATATACGTGGAACCTTGGTAGATTTGTCCCATTGAGGTTCATCAGAAATCTGCTGAACCTCCACAGTCTGCTAACTGCTGTGATTGAGTTTTGATTTTAAATAGGCCTATTCACCCACCTATAGGCGACATCAAGGTCCTTTCACCTTGGTTGGACTCAGTCCAACGGTCTTCAATGCTCTCAGGTGTTCTCTATGATCGTTTTCACAAGCGTCGGACTCTAGGGCTTGGACGGTACGATGGTGGTCGGACTGGGCATAGTCTAAGGAACATGAAGCAGCCGTTGGGGCTCCAACAGTCAGCTTCAAACGATCGGGACACATGGCCTCATTTGGAGGCATTGGATCCTAGCTGAGATGGTCCAACGGTTCCGAACCGGTCCGGTCTGACGGTTGGTCTGGCCTGTTTTTGAGCAACACTCTTTAGCCTTTTGTAGCTATAAATAAAGGGGTGTCTCGGCCTTGGCTGAGGTTAAGCACCTTGGGGGACTTAGTGTCCATGTTTGAGAGTGTTTGGGAGCCCTCTAACTCACTTGTGCTTGCAAGAGTGCAATCCGATTGTGAGTGAGTGATCGCTAGTGCCTTACATTGAGAGATTGCAAGGTGTGGCACTAGGTGATCAAGTTGCAAGCCGGTGGTGCTTGTTACTCTTGGAGGTTGCCACCTCCTAGATGGCTTGGTGGCATGAGAGCTCCATTGTGAAGCCCGCATGAAGATTGTGCATGGCTCCAGAGACCGCTTTGTGAGGGGTGTTGTGCTCACCCCGCAGGAGATGAGAAGAGCAACTCTAGTAGAGCAAGGTGTGAAGAGCATCAAGTGGTTCGCTCGGATTGAAAGCTAGAGCTCGTGGTGAGCACTCCACTTGGAAGAGTGTGACCGGTGGGTCGCCACTAGCTAGAGGATCGATGGCAACCTTGGGCTTGCCTCAATGGGGAGTAGGTGGTTGGTAAGCCACCGAACCTCGGGATAAAAATCATCGTGTCAACTTGTTCATCTTGTTGGTTTGCTTACTCCTAACACAAGGTTATTTTTACTCATTCATATATCGTGCTGGTGTTGTTGCTCTTGCATAACTAGTTGGCCTGAGTAGCTTGGTAGTTGTTCTCATTGCTTGTGTTGCATAGAAGGAGCTCTCTTGAGTAACTAGTTAGCATGTGTAGCCTTGCTAGTTACATTACTTAGTTTGTGTAGTTAAGTAGTTGTTGAGCTCTCTAGTTTGGCTTGTATAGCCTTGCTAGTTGAGAAGTACTAGTTTGCTTAGGCTTTGTGTGCTTTGCTCACTAGTATGTGTAGGAGCTCCCTGGTTGCTTGAGTACTAGTTGTTTAGGTTTGTGTGACCTTGCAAACTAGAATTGTTTAGGTGAGCTCCACCTAGCCCCGCAACTTAGTTGCTCAATTAGGATCTTTTGCAAGGTGCTTGAGAACTTAGATAGAGGGGTGTAGTCTTGGCTAGACCGCGAAGTTTAATTCCGCATTTGTTTTGGTTAGCCAGCACAATTAAGTTTTAAAAAGGACTACCACCCCCTCTAGTCTGCCACCTCGACCCTACACCTCAATGTTCCCAACCAGAAGATCCTCAACCAAAGCCACAAGTTGAGCAAGAGAAGAGGCCCCTAGTACAAGACAAGACCAACCATGAAGATGGTGATGATATGGGGAAGAAGAAGAAGAAGAAGAAGAAGAAGAAGAAGAAGAAGAAGAAGAAGAAGAAGAAGAAGAAGAAGAAGAAAACAAGAAGGGGTGGAAGAGCAAGAGCAATGTATCCAAGGATGAATCAAGACGCAAAGCTAGTGAGCAAGAACAAAGAAGAGAAGATGAAGAAGTTTGCTCACACATCAAGTGCCATGCATGTGAAGATATGGGTCACTTTGCCTTGGGGTGTCCCAACGAGCTTGAGAAGAAGGCTCAAGTAACTCATGAGAGGCAAGGCAATGAGAAGCACAATATGAGCAAGGAAGAAAAGGCTCAATAAAAGAAAAAAGTGCTACTCATGCCGGGAAAGGGGACACATGGCAAATTCATGTCCCCTAGGTAACACTGCTAAGTCTATTTCAATTGATGCAAATATTATGCTTAGGAAGGATGGTAATGGTACCTCATTGGTCGCTATTGCAAAACATCCCGCTATCCATACTATGGCAATGCCTAAGTATGTTGCTCCTAACTTGAGAGGACCCAACTTGGTTTGGGTACAATCAAGAAGCGGATGATTGATTGTAGGTAACATTGGCATTGGAGGCTTGATTCAATTGGATTCATATTGTTCATCATATGGTTGAGCCAAGTTGAAGCTTAATGCAAATCATATCCCAATGCCAAGTAAAGAATAAGTGAAGTCCAAGTGCTATCAACATACAAGTGCAAATTGTCAAGTTGTGGGTGATTTATTGGATATATTTGAAGGGTTGCAAATGAGTTAATTGAAGCTAACAAAGTTATTATGAGCTACCAAGATATATCTCTAGTTGATCAAATTCATTTGGGTGCATAAGAGTTGATTGAATAGGATATATATGCATATGTTGCTCGCTATTAGATAATCAAATGGATTAATTGATTAGTAATCAAGTTTGGATTAATTTGATTGGATAAGTTCATAAGATTGCATTTAGTAAGTGGATTTAATGGACATATGTCTTATGAGAGTGTTCATGCAAATTGATTTCAAGTTTGATTCACAATTGAAGAAGTATAGCTCAAAAGT
>JAHUYU010003088.1:0-19926 GCA_030439765.1 Tripidium arundinaceum
CATATGTGACACCATTCTCCTCGTCTGTTCCAGATGAAATGCTGTCACATTCATGTTATACTCATATTCCTTCTTTATAACCATCTGCTCATACGAGTCATTAGTAAGGATGTCGTCTATCTGCTTCCGACATTCAAGAAGAAGCAACTGGTGGTATTTGGTCCCTACTTTTCTCAAGAACTTCAATCAACTGTGTGATTCGATAACCATACTTGTTCACAGCTGCGCCTAGAAGAGTGACATTGTCTTTTATGAGAAGGAAGTGGCTGGCTGTACGCATGCGAGAGAACTGTTCCTCCAATATAGATGTTATCTTGCCAATAGCTGTCTCCCATGTTGTTTCCACTTGACTCTCCGACAACAATCCATCTGCAGTTCGAAGAACACGTTCTTCAACTATAAAAAATCCAGCTACCTGTGCAAGGAAGGGTTGATGGGACTCCAAGAAGGGCTGTGAAGTGGAAATTTGCATGTCCAAGTTGAGTTGCATGAGCCTGTTCTTATAGTAATAGTCTCTGAACTTCTCCCCAATACCAAGACATGTGTGCATGTGATGCGCCCGATAAACTGGTGTCAGATCAAAATGTAGTGCTGATTCCTCTTCTGTGTTCTCCAGGTTCAAGGTATACATATGCTCATCTGGTCCAGCATGGCTATGCCCTTCAGCTTCCCTCTGTCGGCACGCATTTCCTCATCCTTTTGGCGAGCTAACGACGCCTGACTTATGGAGGCCTGGCCAATCTGCTTGGCCATTCTCTAATATGAACAAGCCAATCATTGAACTCACTACAGACTTTCTTCTCTATGTGCAGGCTTATCAATGGTATCTGTCTCGCCACCACCTTCTTAAGAAGCTTCAAAGGAATATTTCGCAGGTAGCCTTCTGAATCAGGTCCAGTGTCTTAAGTGCAGGATGAAACTTAGCTTCGGCAATATAATTGTTGCATGTCATGCACAAGCTGAAGACCTTGACACATATCTTCAGCGTTGTTATGGCCTCCCCTACGTTTTTCTTGACAGAATATAGCTCCAGAAGTTCGTCAAGCTTCAGCAGTTGGTCAGTAGAAGCCTCTTGCAGGTGTGAATTCTCGGCAGATAGCATGCCCTTTAACTCATCAGCATCGACTAACACGCCACGTAGTTCGTCGACAGCAAGGATGAAATCCTCATAGTGAAGTCTGCATAGCTCTTCAATCTCAACTTCCTTCTTCTTCACAATGCTTCTAAGGTTCTGCATGAGCGCTTCAGGTTTCCCAGAGTCAAACGAGTGACGGATGATGGACCCAAATCCTCACCATTTGCAATAAATGTAGCAAGGCCCAAACCAAGACCACCATCTCCACTTTCCACAATAGTCCTCTTCTTTGGTTGAGCAGTCATTGTTCAACTGTAAAAGATAACAAACAAGTATAATAATTATTAAATTGTGGATGTAACGACACAGTAATAGATGGCATTGACTGCAATTCATCATTTCAGCCAAAATAAGGAAAGGTTGGGACAACCAGATAACTGCACAAGAGCTTATCATTGTAGTATTTGCCTTTTTGGTGAACACTGGACCCGCTATGACAGTAATAGTGGCAGTGGGAGTATGCTATAGCATTTTGTCGGATGGGCTTGTGAATAATTAAGGGTATATTGGGTAGTGAGTTATTAGCTAAAATAAAACCCCTTTTTTAATACAAAGAACCACAAACAGAATTCTTTGCGTATTCATCTTCAAATTTGTAATCATCTTAATTATGTTATTGACCAAAGTGTTTATTAAAAGTTGTTAAAATTCCTAGCTTGATATTCTGAAAACTTACAGACTGTATGTGACATCCGGCCTAGTTTGGATTGGGACAGAGTCCAAACTGTCCGATTACAGTTTAATTATTAAACATCATCTGATTGGGACAGAGGACGAAACCTAATCGGGCGCGCGCACAAATGGAACCAGCCAGGGTACGAAGCCACCCCGACAGAAACCAACATTAGGAGTATTATATAATCGCTAAAGGGAAAGTAGAGGGATAATTTAGAGCACTAAAATGGGATAGTAGGGGAAGAAAATACTGTAACAGTGGGATGCCGCCTGCCTTTGCTGCAGGATCCGGTCGCCTTCTTCTCTGTTCAGATGATATAGCAGCGACGCAACGAGCCACGCATTGCCACCACACTGCAAATGCACGTTGGAAGGAAAGCAGCGGTACCCGTAGTACCGTCACAACGGCGGATTAGTCACAGGAACCGAACCGATGACCACGGGAAATTCGATTGGGTTCAAGAACCGGTTTAATTACCGAGATCTCTCGTCCGTGTGTGGAGATCGCGCCGGCGGCAGCGTCCGCCGCGGGAGCCGAGGAGGTGGCGAGCCGGAAGGAAGCGGAACCGAACTCGATCGAACCCTTCTGGGGAAGGGAGGAGAGAGAGAGGACCGGAGGTAGGTTTTCCATTTGTGAGGCTACAGAAGGCGTGGAGGATGATGGTGGTGGATCCACGAGTCGCGCGCGCTGCTCACCAAATTCTGCGGCCTCCTTCCCGACCATCATCCCCTGTCAGTTTTCCTCCATTTTATATTATTATTATTATTATCAGTATAGGCCTAATCAAAGCAAGTATGGTTATTGTGGCTGAGCAAACGAGAAGCATGCATGCTAGATGAAATAAAATTGCTCACCATCACACTATGCAGTAACATTTCGAAACTAAAAGAGTCATACTTTAAAAACCGAGCATCCAAATCAAATTTTGAATTTCAGCATTATGTTTATTATAATAAATGCTTCAAAACAAGACCCACTTAGATATGTGTAGACAAAATTTTATTAAAGAATACAACATTTTTCTCATAAAAAATTCTTTTTGTTAAAAATATAGACATGCTGAGCATATCCATGATCAAATAATAAGTAGAATAGCATATATTACAAATAAGTACCCACCGGGGCTGCCCTTCTCACTAGTTAACACAGTGGCTATTCAACGTAGACATGTAGTGCAGAGAGAAGTTGTGTAGTTGTTCTCGCTCGCCTAGTACAACAACGTCGGGGACTAGTCACAGTGTATTGGATCACAACAGGAACACGGGGCACTCGTGCGATGAAGGTGTGCTCTCCAAAAACTTGATCGCTCGTCACCTGTGCATGTTTGCAATAGACGTCATGATTCGAGGCATGCTCTCCCAGGTCACCTGTGCCCGCTCTGGGATGGGGAAATCAGAACGCTTAGCAACAGAGAATATAATGGCGCAATCGTATCTTCGGTATGCACGGGATAGAAGGAGACCCATGGTTCTCGTAGCGCTAGCAGAGAGGAAGCCAAAGAATTGGAAATGAACCTAGACGCTAAAGACGTTACTGAAAGAGTAACCGTGGCGCGGAGTAATCACAAGTGTTACTCTGAGTCGACATTGACCACAATATATTACTCCCATAGGAGTTACTCCTATAACAGCTATTTTGATGAGCACATAATAGACATCACCAATCGACCCAAGTGGCAAAACCAACCCACCTTAAACCACATCATGTTGTGGCTAGCTTGGTCCGAGCAAGCAACACCAAGGCTCAGTGCTCGCAAGGTGCGTCCTTTGCTTCTCTCAAGTTCACGTTACAATAGCATCTCCTATAGTCACACCCTTACACAGGATCTACCCACCGCCACCACCTAGCCACCCGTCGCTCGTTATCGTCGCCCAGACTTACCTTCCTCTTGATATCCAAGTCTAGAGTGAGAGCAAAGGAGACAGAAAAAGTATGCTCTGTCATTATGCTCTGTTGCAAGATCTTAAAGACAATCGAGCCAATAGGCACAAGTCAATTGGCCTATTGATTCTATTGAAGTAATTTAGTCTCAGTAGAGGTTTTATGTTATAATTTTTAAGATTTTCATACGTTAAAAACAGTGTAGACTATAGTATCATCATCGTAAAACATTTGTTATTGTCTCTCCATTCTTTTAGCGTCTGAAAGGACCCTTTTGAAAATAGGCTAATATTATTGTTTATATCAACTACATGCCAATAAAGCCTAGAACCAATATCATTCCGTAATGCGATACACACATTCAACAGGAGAAACTCAACACTAGATTGAGATATGGGAGTTGTGTAGTAAATACGAGGAGACTTTGAGAAAAATAAATGGGCTGGTGGACCGTTTAGTCTCCTAGAGACTGATTTATTTGTAAACAAATTCTCGAACTAGGAATCTATTTATTCAGTGACAAGAAGTATTTAATTGTACCTTTTGATCTTCGTATCTTCTGCATCTGACATATGCTCAAGTCATGGGCTACCGTACTTTGACTTGCCCAACTTCCTTGTGATTCATAGAAAACAATCAATTTCTTTGTGACTGATGTTGTAGTTTTTTTATCTTTTATTTTTGCAAGTGTGGAGGAGCTGTGCATGGTAAAGAGAGTGGATTTATGAGCATAGGGGAATTGTCCACCCACTGTGTTGACATATTGCTCAATCTCAGTCTCTTTATATGGCTGCCTCTGTACTCACAAAATGTTACCTGATTAATCTCTATTAATATTAAAAGAAGTTGGGCTTTTTGTCGGATATCCTTACAACCATCCAATGTGATCTAACCGAGTAACCGACGTAATCTCTCCATACCCATACAAGTTAGAGTTACGTGTCAAGCACGGCGTGGACTCTGATCCTAAAAAACAAATTGAAATATGAAGAGTTTCCATGGCCCGTCACTCTCCTGTACCCATATGAGTTAAAGCGAATTCGATTCCAAGGTGAATTCAAACACAGCGTGATTGTTGAATAAATCTTTGAACCGCAATTTCGTTTAGATGACCATACGAGAAGTTGTATATCCTGTTGAAACGCACGAGACATGTTCGCTAATTGCTATGATTGTAAAACTTTGTTTCGAACAAACAACCAGGGCTGCTTGAAGTACGACAAAGTTAATCTAGATCAACAGATCCTCCAAAACATCTGGCAGTGCTTTGATTCTTCTAATGACTGTTGCAAAATTTGCAATGTTGAAATACCTTTCTTCATTTAAAACATGTACAGTATAAAAGCAAAAAAACTAAGGGCCTGTTTGAATTCATTATGTGCTAATAGTTAGCTGGCTAATAGCTCATATCTAATATTAGCTAGCCAAATATTAGCTATCTATTAGCTAGAGGGTGTTTGGATGCACAACTAATGAAAATACTACTAAGATAACTATTAGCTGCTATTATCTTATTTGGTCAAACTAGTAAGCTAGTTATTATCTAAAAATCTAGCTAACAATTAGCTATTTTATTAGCTGCACCTGTTTGGATCCAAAAGAGATAACTATTAGCAGATAGCTATTATCTATAAGGGCGTCCTCAATGGCAACTTGCGTAGTTAGCTAGATGAGACTTAGGGCCTCTTTGGATGCACCAGCTAAACTTTAGCTGGCTAAATTTAGCTGTTAAGCATCCAAACAGCCCAGCTAAAATTTAGCTGGGTTTAGCTATTTAAACTTAGCTAAAGCCAACTAAAATTTAGCTGAGTCTATTAGCTGAAACATCCAAACACCCCCCGCTAAAGTTTAGCTAGAAACCTTTTAGCTAGCTAAAGTTTTACTTTGAAATTTTAGCTAGCTAAATTTTAGTTGGGTGCATCCAAACAGGCCCTTAGAAATAATAAAAAAAACATTGTAGTGGAGGTTTATGTGAGCTGTGAGAGAGTTGTTTGTGGCAGCATGCTAGACTAGCTATTTAAGGGTCACTAGCTATTTGACTACATTAGCTATTTGGGAACATTGGGGACGCCCTAAGGATCCAAACAAGGTACGTTGAATACACAACAGATGGAGATGTTGGGAAGATCGAGGCCCTCTTTCCTGGAGAATATGTAAAACCATTGGGATCCAGTGCATGATGATTGGATTGTTGACTCTCAAGGTAAGTCATTATTGCGATCCGATCCGATCCGCCGTCAGCTCAAGGACGGACGGCCCCGCAAGAATCTCAATTAACCTTTTATCTCCCTCTTCCGTCCGGCGGAAACAGCACATGATTTGCCAGTCTTGCTCAATCAACGAAAAGATTGGTATTCCCGCCCCCGGCGTGGGACCTACATGATTAGCTGTGGGCCAGGTTTATTGTCCTGTGTCCTTGGTGTTTGAAATCTATAAGGGTGGATCGGGCGAACGCACCGGAGCTCACACAATCCTATCGTCAGCCGTAACATTTTTAATGGAGTTTCAAGAGAATTCTATAAAATTATATAAACTGATGATATGACATAGTATATAAATGAAAGGAGAGACAATAACAAATGTTTTACGATGATGATACTATAGTCTACACTGTTTTTAACGTATGAAAATCTTAAAAATTATAACATAAAACCTCTACTGAGACTAAATTACTTCAATAGAATCAATAGGCCAATTGACTTGTGCCTATTGGCTCGATTGTCTTTAAGATCTTGCAACAGAGCATAATGACAGAGCATACTTTTTCTGTCTCCTTTGCTCTCACTCTAGACTTGGATATCAAGAGGAAGGTAAGTCTGGGCGACGATAACGAGCGACGGGTGGCTAGGTGGTGGCGGTGGGTAGATCCTGTGTAAGGGTGTGACTATAGGAGATGCTATTGTAACGTGAACTTGAGAGAAGCAAAGGACGCACCTTGCGAGCACTGAGCCTTGGTGTTGCTTGCTCGGACCAAGCTAGCCACAACATGATGTGGTTTAAGGTGGGTTGGTTTTGCCACTTGGGTCGATTGGTGATGTCTATTATGTGCTCATCAAAATAGCTGTTATAGGAGTAACTCCTATGGGAGTAATATATTGTGGTCAATGTCGACTCAGAGTAACACTTGTGATTACTCCGCGCCACGGTTACTCTTTCAGTAACGTCTTTAGCGTCTAGGTTCATTTCCCAATTCTTTGGCTTCCTCTCTGCTAGCGCTACGAGAACCATGGGTCTCCTTCTATCCCGTGCATACCGAAGATACGATTGCGCCATTATATTCTCTGTTGCTAAGCGTTCTGATTTCCCCATCCCAGAGCGGGCACAGGTGACCTGGGAGAGCATGCCTCGAATCATGACGTCTATTGCAAACATGCACAGGTGACGAGCGATCAAGTTTTTGGAGAGCACACCTTCATCGCACGAGTGCCCCGTGTTCCTGTTGTGATCCAATACACTGTGACTAGTCCCCGACGTTGTTGTACTAGGCGAGCGAGAACAACTACACAACTTCTCTCTGCACTACATGTCTACGTTGAATAGCCACTGTGTTAACTAGTGAGAAGGGCAGCCCCGGTGGGTACTTATTTGTAATATATGCTATTCTACTTATTATTTGATCATGGATATGCTCAGCATGTCTATATTTTTAACAAAAAGAATTTTTTATGAGAAAATGTTGTATTCTTTAATAAAATTTTGTCTACACATATCTAAGTGGGTCTTGTTTTGAAGCATTTATTATAATAAACATAATGCTGAAATTCAAAATTTGATTTGGATGCTCGGTTTTTAAAGTATGACTCTTTTAGTTTCGAAATGTTACTGCATAGTGTGATGGTGAGCAATTTTATTTCATCTAGCATGCATGCTTCTCGTTTGCTCAGCCACAATAACCATACTTGCTTTGATTAGGCCTATACTGATAATAATAATAATAATATAAAATGGAGGAAAACTGACAGGGATGATGGTCGGGAAGGAGGCCGCAGAATTTGGTGAGCAGCGCGCGCGACTCGTGGATCCACCACCATCATCCTCCACGCCTTCTGTAGCCTCACAAATGGAAAACCTACCTCCGGTCCTCTCTCTCTCCTCCCTTCCCCAGAAGGGTTCGATCGAGTTCGGTTCCGCTTCCTTCCGGCTCGCCACCTCCTCGGCTCCCGCGGCGGACGCTGCCGCCGGCGCGATCTCCACACACGGACGAGAGATCTCGGTAATTAAACCGGTTCTTGAACCCAATCGAATTTCCCGTGGTCATCGGTTCGGTTCCTGTGACTAATCCGCCGTTGTGACGGTACTACGGGTACCGCTGCTTTCCTTCCAACGTGCATTTGCAGTGTGGTGGCAATGCGTGGCTCGTTGCGTCGCTGCTATATCATCTGAACAGAGAAGAAGGCGACCGGATCCTGCAGCAAAGGCAGGCGGCATCCCACTGTTACAGTATTTTCTTCCCCTACTATCCCATTTTAGTGCTCTAAATTATCCCTCTACTTTCCCTTTAGCGATTATATAATACTCCTAATGTTGGTTTCTGTCGGGGTGGCTTCGTACCCTGGCTGGTTCCATTTGTGCGCGCGCCCGATTAGGTTTCGTCCTCTGTCCCAATCAGATGATGTTTAATAATTAAACTGTAATCGGACAGTTTGGACTCTGTCCCAATCCAAACTAGGCCGTATGTCACATACAGTCTGTAAGTTTTCAGAATATCAAGCTAGGAATTTTAACAACTTTAATAAACACTTTGGTCAATAACATAATTAAGATGATTACAAATTTGAAGATGAATACGCAAAGAATTCTGTTTGTGGTTCTTTGTATTAAAAAAGGGGTTTTATTTTAGCTAATAACTCACTACCCAATATACCCTTAATTATTCACAAGCCCATCCGACAGAAACCAACATTAGGAGTATTATATAATCGCTAAAGGGAAAGTAGAGGGATAATTTAGAGCACTAAAATGGGATAGTAGGGGAAGAAAATACTGTAACAGTGGGATGCCGCCTGCCTTTGCTGCAGGATCCGGTCGCCTTCTTCTCTGTTCAGATGATATAGCAGCGACGCAACGAGCCACGCATTGCCACCACACTGCAAATGCACGTTGGAAGGAAAGCAGCGGTACCCGTAGTACCGTCACAACGGCGGATTAGTCACAGGAACCGAACCGATGACCACGGGAAATTCGATTGGGTTCAAGAACCGGTTTAATTACCGAGATCTCTCGTCCGTGTGTGGAGATCGCGCCGGCGGCAGCGTCCGCCGCGGGAGCCGAGGAGGTGGCGAGCCGGAAGGAAGCGGAACCGAACTCGATCGAACCCTTCTGGGGAAGGGAGGAGAGAGAGAGGACCGGAGGTAGGTTTTCCATTTGTGAGGCTACAGAAGGCGTGGAGGATGATGGTGGTGGATCCACGAGTCGCGCGCGCTGCTCACCAAATTCTGCGGCCTCCTTCCCGACCATCATCCCCTGTCAGTTTTCCTCCATTTTATATTATTATTATTATTATCAGTATAGGCCTAATCAAAGCAAGTATGGTTATTGTGGCTGAGCAAACGAGAAGCATGCATGCTAGATGAAATAAAATTGCTCACCATCACACTATGCAGTAACATTTCGAAACTAAAAGAGTCATACTTTAAAAACCGAGCATCCAAATCAAATTTTGAATTTCAGCATTATGTTTATTATAATAAATGCTTCAAAACAAGACCCACTTAGATATGTGTAGACAAAATTTTATTAAAGAATACAACATTTTTCTCATAAAAAATTCTTTTTGTTAAAAATATAGACATGCTGAGCATATCCATGATCAAATAATAAGTAGAATAGCATATATTACAAATAAGTACCCACCGGGGCTGCCCTTCTCACTAGTTAACACAGTGGCTATTCAACGTAGACATGTAGTGCAGAGAGAAGTTGTGTAGTTGTTCTCGCTCGCCTAGTACAACAACGTCGGGGACTAGTCACAGTGTATTGGATCACAACAGGAACACGGGGCACTCGTGCGATGAAGGTGTGCTCTCCAAAACTTGATCGCTCGTCACCTGTGCATGTTTGCAATAGACGTCATGATTCGAGGCATGCTCTCCCAGGTCACCTGTGCCCGCTCTGGGATGGGGAAATCAGAACGCTTAGCAACAGAGAATATAATGGCGCAATCGTATCTTCGGTATGCACGGGATAGAAGGAGACCCATGGTTCTCGTAGCGCTAGCAGAGAGGAAGCCAAAGAATTGGGAAATGAACCTAGACGCTAAAGACGTTACTGAAAGAGTAACCGTGGCGCGGAGTAATCACAAGTGTTACTCTGAGTCGACATTGACCACAATATATTACTCCCATAGGAGTTACTCCTATAACAGCTATTTTGATGAGCACATAATAGACATCACCAATCGACCCAAGTGGCAAAACCAACCCACCTTAAACCACATCATGTTGTGGCTAGCTTGGTCCGAGCAAGCAACACCAAGGCTCAGTGCTCGCAAGGTGCGTCCTTTGCTTCTCTCAAGTTCACGTTACAATAGCATCTCCTATAGTCACACCCTTACACAGGATCTACCCACCGCCACCACCTAGCCACCCGTCGCTCGTTATCGTCGCCCAGACTTACCTTCCTCTTGATATCCAAGTCTAGAGTGAGAGCAAAGGAGACAGAAAAAGTATGCTCTGTCATTATGCTCTGTTGCAAGATCTTAAAGACAATCGAGCCAATAGGCACAAGTCAATTGGCCTATTGATTCTATTGAAGTAATTTAGTCTCAGTAGAGGTTTTATGTTATAATTTTTAAGATTTTCATACGTTAAAAACAGTGTAGACTATAGTATCATCATCGTAAAACATTTGTTATTGTCTCTCCTTTCATTTATATACTATGTCATATCATCAGTTTATATAATTTTATAGAATTCTCTTGAAACTCCATTAAAAATGTTACGGCTGACGATAGGATTGTGTGAGCTCCGGTGCGTTCGCCCGATCCACCCTTATAGATTTCAAACACCAAGGACACAGGACAATAAACCTGGCCCACAGCTAATCATGTAGGTCCCACGCCGGGGGCGGGAATACCAATCTTTTCGTTGATTGAGCAAGACTGGCAAATCATGTGCTGTTTCCGCCGGACGGAAGAGGGAGATAAAAGGTTAATTGAGATTCTTG
This sequence comes from Tripidium arundinaceum, assembly GCA_030439765.1. Lineage (NCBI taxonomy): Eukaryota > Viridiplantae > Streptophyta > Magnoliopsida > Poales > Poaceae > Tripidium > Tripidium arundinaceum. Next base: position 10,857 of record JAHUYU010003088.1, read on the forward strand.
CGGGGCCGTCCGTCCTTGAGCTGACGGCGGATCGGATCGGATCGCAATAATGACTTACCTTGAGAGTCAACAATCCAATCATCATGCACTGGATCCCAATGGTTTTACATATTCTCCAGGAAAGAGGGCCTCGATCTTCCCAACATCTCCATCTGTTGTGTATTCAACGTACCTTGTTTGGATCCTTAGGGCGTCCCCAATGTTCCCAAATAGCTAATGTAGTCAAATAGCTAGTGACCCTTAAATAGCTAGTCTAGCATGCTGCCACAAACAACTCTCTCACAGCTCACATAAACCTCCACTACAATGTTTTTTTTATTATTTCTAAGGGCCTGTTTGGATGCACCCAACTAAAATTTAGCTAGCTAAAATTTCAAAGTAAAACTTTAGCTAGCTAAAAGGTTTCTAGCTAAACTTTAGCGGGGGGTGTTTGGATGTTTCAGCTAATAGACTCAGCTAAATTTTAGTTGGCTTTAGCTAAGTTTAAATAGCTAAACCCAGCTAAATTTTAGCTGGGCTGTTTGGATGCTTAACAGCTAAATTTAGCCAGCTAAAGTTTAGCTGGTGCATCCAAAGAGGCCCTAAGTCTCATCTAGCTAACTACGCAAGTTGCCATTGAGGACGCCCTTATAGATAATAGCTATCTGCTAATAGTTATCTCTTTTGGATCCAAACAGGTGCAGCTAATAAAATAGCTAATTGTTAGCTAGATTTTTAGATAATAACTAGCTTACTAGTTTGACCAAATAAGATAATAGCAGCTAATAGTTATCTTAGTAGTATTTTCATTAGTTGTGCATCCAAACACCCTCTAGCTAATAGATAGCTAATATTTGGCTAGCTAATATTAGATATGAGCTATTAGCCAGCTAACTATTAGCACATAATGAATTCAAACAGGCCCTTAGTTTTTTTGCTTTTATACTGTACATGTTTTAAATGAAGAAAGGTATTTCAACATTGCAAATTTTGCAACAGTCATTAGAAGAATCAAAGCACTGCCAGATGTTTTGGAGGATCTGTTGATCTAGATTAACTTTGTCGTACTTCAAGCAGCCCTGGTTGTTTGTTCGAAACAAAGTTTTACAATCATAGCAATTAGCGAACATGTCTCGTGCGTTTCAACAGGATATACAACTTCTCGTATGGTCATCTAAACGAAATTGCGGTTCAAAGATTTATTCAACAATCACGCTGTGTTTGAATTCACCTTGGAATCGAATTCGCTTTAACTCATATGGGTACAGGAGAGTGACGGGCCATGGAAACTCTTCATATTTCAATTTGTTTTTTAGGATCAGAGTCCACGCCGTGCTTGACACGTAACTCTAACTTGTATGGGTATGGAGAGATTACGTCGGTTACTCGGTTAGATCACATTGGATGGTTGTAAGGATATCCGACAAAAAGCCCAACTTCTTTTAATATTAATAGAGATTAATCAGGTAACATTTTGTGAGTACAGAGGCAGCCATATAAAGAGACTGAGATTGAGCAATATGTCAACACAGTGGGTGGACAATTCCCCTATGCTCATAAATCCACTCTCTTTACCATGCACAGCTCCTCCCACACTTGCAAAAATAAAAGATAAAAAAACTACAACATCAGTCACAAAGAAATTGATTGTTTTCTATGAATCACAAGGAAGTTGGGCAAGTCAAAGTACGGTAGCCCATGACTTGAGCATATGTCAGATGCAGAAGATACGAAGATCAAAAGGTACAATTAAATACTTCTTGTCACTGAATAAATAGATTCCTAGTTCGAGAATTTGTTTACAAATAAATCAGTCTCTAGGAGACTAAACGGTCCACCAGCCCATTTATTTTTCTCAAAGTCTCCTCGTATTTACTACACAACTCCCATATCTCAATCTAGTGTTGAGTTTCTCCTGTTGAATGTGTGTATCGCATTACGGAATGATATTGGTTCTAGGCTTTATTGGCATGTAGTTGATATAAACAATAATATTAGCCTATTTTCAAAAGGGTCCTTTCAGACGCTAAAAGAATGGCTTGCACTCTACATTCAAAGTTGAGATATCTCGTTATTCAGAAGTGGGCCAAGACTACTTCCGTTACCGTTAACACATTGCACTACAGCAGCTTTAGATAGGTGTACAACGGGCTTTACACCAATACTCCAATAGTAAGACCAGTCCTCTTCCTACATAGTAAGGTGTACCTATCCTCATCTTCCCTTCTAATAAAAAACACGCCTATCAGCTGGCATAAAACATTTTGAACAATCTTTTTGTACACCAATAAAATATCACAATGGGGCTCTATATATTGACAATAGATAATATTGAGAAATAATCTTTCTTTTCCCAACATAGCATATTCTTGGGAAAAACATTGCTATTTAAAGGCACAGGCAACCTTTGTTCTTACAAACCATGGGCACTCAGATAATTATTCGACCTTTCATGGTGCTCCACAATTTTCAGACAAAATTATAATTATTTTGTGAAAACTGTTAGAAGGATGCTTCGCAAATTTACCAGAAGTTCTGCAATTGCTTCAAAACTAACACTGTGGGTAATACAATACTCCTATCTTGGAGTAACCTGCGGACTGCGGTTAACTGCATCTCCCAACAATGTTTTCAGATATCCATGCACGCCATGGTTCAGACGAGAGAGAGAGAGAGATGATGCAATCTTTTGAAGGGGGGAGTCTGGAGAATTGAGGATGGACAGGGACACGCACTGGAACCGGAAGATGGCCTCGTGCTGTCGTGCAGCAAAGCTATTGCAAAGCTTGCAGTGGGCAGAGCACAAGGGATCAAGAGTGGTCAAAAAAGGCTGGGCTGCTTCCTTCTTTTGGTCATCAGATACTGGTCAAGCGCAGCATGATTGGAACTGAGGCGGCCTGCCACATAAAGATCTCTTTTCTCGGTGAATCTAACTTTACGTTGTGCTAATGTAATTGGTTGCGCATACTTTCTAGGTTATGTAGTACAGTAGTAGAATTTTCCCTCGAAATCATGGAGTTCATCTCTAATCCTAGATTCTATTGTTTTTTAAAAGTAAAGATGCCATTTTTCTCCCTAAGTCCAAAGTAAGGGTTTTTTTTTTTACATGATTTTTATTAGAGCTTCTTCATCGGCTTAATCAAAAAATCGTGCCAAAGGTGCACACACGTGGTTTATGAAAACAAAAATGGTGAAACAGAAGTCATTCAAGTTCCAAGCTGGTTTTGTGGACTATGGAAACAAACAAGCTCTAGAGCTTGTGTGGATTAAAAGCTGTTTCCACGACATGTCTGTTTGGATTAGCTCTAGCGTTTTTGTAAGTAACAATAAACGTCACAATCCATAAGCTCTAGCTGATCTACGGAAGCCTTAACTAAAGAAACTTAGACCCTCTTTTGCAGGATTTGTGCTTCTCCAAACAGTTGAAACCAGAGAAAACCAAAACCACGTTGCTGTGACTTCGACTTCTAGGCGGCAATGACTTCTGTTTCACCATTTTTGTTTTCATAAACCACGTGTGTGCACCTTTGGCACGATTTTTTGATTAAGCCGATGAAGAAGCTCTAATAAAAATCATGTAAAAAAAAAAACCCTTACTTTGGACTTAGGGAGAAAAATGGCATCTTTACTTTTAAAAAACAATAGAATCTAGGATTAGAGATGAACTCCATGATTTCGAGGGAAAATTCTACTACTGTACTACATAACCTAGAAAGTATGCGCAACCAATTACATTAGCACAACGTAAAGTTAGATTCACCGAGAAAAGAGATCTTTATGTGGCAGGCCGCCTCAGTTCCAATCATGCTGCGCTTGACCAGTATCTGATGACCAAAAGAAGGAAGCAGCCCAGCCTTTTTTGACCACTCTTGATCCCTTGTGCTCTGCCCACTGCAAGCTTTGCAATAGCTTTGCTGCACGACAGCACGAGGCCATCTTCCGGTTCCAGTGCGTGTCCCTGTCCATCCTCAATTCTCCAGACTCCCCCCTTCAAAAGATTGCATCATCTCTCTCTCTCTCTCGTCTGAACCATGGCGTGCATGGATATCTGAAAACATTGTTGGGAGATGCAGTTAACCGCAGTCCGCAGGTTACTCCAAGATAGGAGTATTGTATTACCCACAGTGTTAGTTTTGAAGCAATTGCAGAACTTCTGGTAAATTTGCGAAGCATCCTTCTAACAGTTTTCACAAAATAATTATAATTTTGTCTGAAAATTGTGGAGCACCATGAAAGGTCGAATAATTATCTGAGTGCCCATGGTTTGTAAGAACAAAGGTTGCCTGTGCCTTTAAATAGCAATGTTTTCCCAAGAATATGCTATGTTGGGAAAAGAAAGATTATTTCTCAATATTATCTATTGTCAATATATAGAGCCCCATTGTGATATTTTATTGGTGTACAAAAAGATTGTTCAAAATGTTTTATGCCAGCTGATAGGCGTGTTTTTTATTAGAAGGGAAGATGAGGATAGGTACACCTTACTATGTAGGAAGAGGACTGGTCTTACTATTGGAGTATTGGTGTAAAGCCCGTTGTACACCTATCTAAAGCTGCTGTAGTGCAATGTGTTAACGGTAACGGAAGTAGTCTTGGCCCACTTCTGAATAACGAGATATCTCAACTTTGAATGTAGAGTGCAAGCCATTCTTTTAGCGTCTGAAAGGACCCTTTTGAAAATAGGCTAATATTATTGTTTATATCAACTACATGCCAATAAAGCCTAGAACCAATATCATTCCGTAATGCGATACACACATTCAACAGGAGAAACTCAACACTAGATTGAGATATGGGAGTTGTGTAGTAAATACGAGGAGACTTTGAGAAAAATAAATGGGCTGGTGGACCGTTTAGTCTCCTAGAGACTGATTTATTTGTAAACAAATTCTCGAACTAGGAATCTATTTATTCAGTGACAAGAAGTATTTAATTGTACCTTTTGATCTTCGTATCTTCTGCATCTGACATATGCTCAAGTCATGGGCTACCGTACTTTGACTTGCCCAACTTCCTTGTGATTCATAGAAAACAATCAATTTCTTTGTGACTGATGTTGTAGTTTTTTTATCTTTTATTTTTGCAAGTGTGGGAGGAGCTGTGCATGGTAAAGAGAGTGGATTTATGAGCATAGGGGAATTGTCCACCCACTGTGTTGACATATTGCTCAATCTCAGTCTCTTTATATGGCTGCCTCTGTACTCACAAAATGTTACCTGATTAATCTCTATTAATATTAAAAGAAGTTGGGCTTTTTGTCGGATATCCTTACAACCATCCAATGTGATCTAACCGAGTAACCGACGTAATCTCTCCATACCCATACAAGTTAGAGTTACGTGTCAAGCACGGCGTGGACTCTGATCCTAAAAAACAAATTGAAATATGAAGAGTTTCCATGGCCCGTCACTCTCCTGTACCCATATGAGTTAAAGCGAATTCGATTCCAAGGTGAATTCAAACACAGCGTGATTGTTGAATAAATCTTTGAACCGCAATTTCGTTTAGATGACCATACGAGAAGTTGTATATCCTGTTGAAACGCACGAGACATGTTCGCTAATTGCTATGATTGTAAAACTTTGTTTCGAACAAACAACCAGGGCTGCTTGAAGTACGACAAAGTTAATCTAGATCAACAGATCCTCCAAAACATCTGGCAGTGCTTTGATTCTTCTAATGACTGTTGCAAAATTTGCAATGTTGAAATACCTTTCTTCATTTAAAACATGTACAGTATAAAAGCAAAAAAACTAAGGGCCTGTTTGAATTCATTATGTGCTAATAGTTAGCTGGCTAATAGCTCATATCTAATATTAGCTAGCCAAATATTAGCTATCTATTAGCTAGAGGGTGTTTGGATGCACAACTAATGAAAATACTACTAAGATAACTATTAGCTGCTATTATCTTATTTGGTCAAACTAGTAAGCTAGTTATTATCTAAAAATCTAGCTAACAATTAGCTATTTTATTAGCTGCACCTGTTTGGATCCAAAAGAGATAACTATTAGCAGATAGCTATTATCTATAAGGGCGTCCTCAATGGCAACTTGCGTAGTTAGCTAGATGAGACTTAGGGCCTCTTTGGATGCACCAGCTAAACTTTAGCTGGCTAAATTTAGCTGTTAAGCATCCAAACAGCCCAGCTAAAATTTAGCTGGGTTTAGCTATTTAAACTTAGCTAAAGCCAACTAAAATTTAGCTGAGTCTATTAGCTGAAACATCCAAACACCCCCCGCTAAAGTTTAGCTAGAAACCTTTTAGCTAGCTAAAGTTTTACTTTGAAATTTTAGCTAGCTAAATTTTAGTTGGGTGCATCCAAACAGGCCCTTAGAAATAATAAAAAAAACATTGTAGTGGAGGTTTATGTGAGCTGTGAGAGAGTTGTTTGTGGCAGCATGCTAGACTAGCTATTTAAGGGTCACTAGCTATTTGACTACATTAGCTATTTGGGAACATTGGGGACGCCCTAAGGATCCAAACAAGGTACGTTGAATACACAACAGATGGAGATGTTGGGAAGATCGAGGCCCTCTTTCCTGGAGAATATGTAAAACCATTGGGATCCAGTGCATGATGATTGGATTGTTGACTCTCAAGGTAAGTCATTATTGCGATCCGATCCGATCCGCCGTCAGCTCAAGGACGGACGGCCCCGCAAGAATCTCAATTAACCTTTTATCTCCCTCTTCCGTCCGGCGGAAACAGCACATGATTTGCCAGTCTTGCTCAATCAACGAAAAGATTGGTATTCCCGCCCCCGGCGTGGGACCTACATGATTAGCTGTGGGCCAGGTTTATTGTCCTGTGTCCTTGGTGTTTGAAATCTATAAGGGTGGATCGGGCGAACGCACCGGAGCTCACACAATCCTATCGTCAGCCGTAACATTTTTAATGGAGTTTCAAGAGAATTCTATAAAATTATATAAACTGATGATATGACATAGTATATAAATGAAAGGAGAGACAATAACAAATGTTTTACGATGATGATACTATAGTCTACACTGTTTTTAACGTATGAAAATCTTAAAAATTATAACATAAAACCTCTACTGAGACTAAATTACTTCAATAGAATCAATAGGCCAATTGACTTGTGCCTATTGGCTCGATTGTCTTTAAGATCTTGCAACAGAGCATAATGACAGAGCATACTTTTTCTGTCTCCTTTGCTCTCACTCTAGACTTGGATATCAAGAGGAAGGTAAGTCTGGGCGACGATAACGAGCGACGGGTGGCTAGGTGGTGGCGGTGGGTAGATCCTGTGTAAGGGTGTGACTATAGGAGATGCTATTGTAACGTGAACTTGAGAGAAGCAAAGGACGCACCTTGCGAGCACTGAGCCTTGGTGTTGCTTGCTCGGACCAAGCTAGCCACAACATGATGTGGTTTAAGGTGGGTTGGTTTTGCCACTTGGGTCGATTGGTGATGTCTATTATGTGCTCATCAAAATAGCTGTTATAGGAGTAACTCCTATGGGAGTAATATATTGTGGTCAATGTCGACTCAGAGTAACACTTGTGATTACTCCGCGCCACGGTTACTCTTTCAGTAACGTCTTTAGCGTCTAGGTTCATTTCCCAATTCTTTGGCTTCCTCTCTGCTAGCGCTACGAGAACCATGGGTCTCCTTCTATCCCGTGCATACCGAAGATACGATTGCGCCATTATATTCTCTGTTGCTAAGCGTTCTGATTTCCCCATCCCAGAGCGGGCACAGGTGACCTGGGAGAGCATGCCTCGAATCATGACGTCTATTGCAAACATGCACAGGTGACGAGCGATCAAGTTTTTGGAGAGCACACCTTCATCGCACGAGTGCCCCGTGTTCCTGTTGTGATCCAATACACTGTGACTAGTCCCCGACGTTGTTGTACTAGGCGAGCGAGAACAACTACACAACTTCTCTCTGCACTACATGTCTACGTTGAATAGCCACTGTGTTAACTAGTGAGAAGGGCAGCCCCGGTGGGTACTTATTTGTAATATATGCTATTCTACTTATTATTTGATCATGGATATGCTCAGCATGTCTATATTTTTAACAAAAAGAATTTTTTATGAGAAAAATGTTGTATTCTTTAATAAAATTTTGTCTACACATATCTAAGTGGGTCTTGTTTTGAAGCATTTATTATAATAAACATAATGCTGAAATTCAAAATTTGATTTGGATGCTCGGTTTTTAAAGTATGACTCTTTTAGTTTCGAAATGTTACTGCATAGTGTGATGGTGAGCAATTTTATTTCATCTAGCATGCATGCTTCTCGTTTGCTCAGCCACAATAACCATACTTGCTTTGATTAGGCCTATACTGATAATAATAATAATAATATAAAATGGAGGAAAACTGACAGGGGATGATGGTCGGGAAGGAGGCCGCAGAATTTGGTGAGCAGCGCGCGCGACTCGTGGATCCACCACCATCATCCTCCACGCCTTCTGTAGCCTCACAAATGGAAAACCTACCTCCGGTCCTCTCTCTCTCCTCCCTTCCCCAGAAGGGTTCGATCGAGTTCGGTTCCGCTTCCTTCCGGCTCGCCACCTCCTCGGCTCCCGCGGCGGACGCTGCCGCCGGCGCGATCTCCACACACGGACGAGAGATCTCGGTAATTAAACCGGTTCTTGAACCCAATCGAATTTCCCGTGGTCATCGGTTCGGTTCCTGTGACTAATCCGCCGTTGTGACGGTACTACCGGGTTACCGCTGCTTTCCTTCCAACGTGCATTTGCAGTGTGGTGGCAATGCGTGGCTCGTTGCGTCGCTGCTATATCATCTGAACAGAGAAGAAGGCGACCGGATCCTGCAGCAAAGGCAGGCGGCATCCCACTGTTACAGTATTTTCTTCCCCTACTATCCCATTTTAGTGCTCTAAATTATCCTCTACTTTCCCTTTAGCGATTATATAATACTCCTAATGTTGGTTTCTGTCGGGGTGGCTTCGTACCCTGGCTGGTTCCATTTGTGCGCGCGCCCGATTAGGTTTCGTCCTCTGTCCCAATCAGATGATGTTTAATAATTAAACTGTAATCGGACAGTTTGGACTCTGTCCCAATCCAAACTAGGCCGTATGTCACATACAGT
>JAHUYU010001460.1:0-22810 GCA_030439765.1 Tripidium arundinaceum
CCATACATAGGGCTGTAAGAACCACCGTAGAGAGAACTCCACAAGCCATGATTCCACTAGAGTAGCTTTTGCGAATCTCCTGCAGGGAATAAGCTCAAGAACCCCTCACAATCACCGATCGGAGCCGAAAACAATCACCACCTTCCACTCAACGATCCACCACCGCTCCAAGCCGTCTAGGTGGCAGCAACCACCAAGAGTAACAAGAAATCCCATAGCAAAATGATAACTAGTGCCACTAGATGCCTCAACTCAAGGCAAATGCACTTTGGATCACTCCCAATCTCACTTGGATGATGAATCTATGAAGAAGATGAGTGGGAGTCACTTGGTTATGCTCAAGAGGGTGTTCAATACTTCAGGGTTCCAAGAGATATCAGCCATGGCCGAGCAACTCAATTATATAGCCACCCAAATGAGCCACTAGCCGTTACCCCTTCATTGGGCAAAACACAGGGGCATCGGACGCTACGGTGTCCATGTCAGACAAAACGTGCCAACGTCCGATGTACCAGTTGAAGCCACGTGTCACTAGCCATTTGAATGTGACCGTTGGCACCCAACGGCTCTCTCTGTGTGACTAGCCCCTTCAACGTCCGATGTACATCTGACAGATTCTCCTCCAGCGTCCGATGACTTCCAGAAAGCATCCAGAGAGGTCTAAAATGCATCGGACGCGTCCAATGGTGGGCATCGGACAAATCTCCAACGTTCGATGTCGCGTTGACTGCTTGGTCACTGAGTGAATAGTAACTTAGTTTTATCCTATGTGCCACTTCTGTGTTGTCCGATGAAAACTCAGGAAGCAGCCAAGCCTCGGCTGAGACATCAGACACAATGCCGATTTGTCCAATGTCACTGCCGCTGCTGTCCGATGCCACTGCTACGCACCTGTGCACTTGATGCTTGACATCAGATGCAAACTTAATTGGTCTGATGCAAACGCCTGTATTGTCCGATGCAGGCAGAGTAGCTCCTTCTCTTATCTTCTTCAATCCTTGTGCAAATGTGCTAGCTCCAAAGTATATCAAATACTTGTGTACATGAGTTAGCATTTTCCAAACCATTTTCAAGGATTGTTAGCACTTACTAGGTCCTAATACACATGCGAGGAGTTAGTTCACCTAGTGGCACTTGGATAACCGTAATCACTTTGAGTTTTCCCTCTTTATAGTACGGATATCTATCCTAAACTCGATCACGTACTCTATTGCGTCTTGACCGGCAAAACAAAAACCCTATCTTATACCTTTGCCTTGAGTCCATAGGGTTTTGTTTTTATCTTTCTTCTTTTCCAAATGTGGAGCACTTGATCACCAATTTGGCCATCTCCATCACCTTGAGTGCCATCTCGCTCCACCATGGATGTGAACCAACCTATCTCATACACAACATTTAGAGTAGAAGGTTAGTCCACTAGGTTGTCTCAATTAGCCAAAACCAAACATGGAGCTTTCAACAGAGCCCCACGTCGTCCACTAGCGTGAGCGTAGAGCTGCTGCCCGTCAGCGTGGTGGTCACCGCATGCACGTTGCCGCAAGTGAAGGAGATCGTAGATGCCTCCTCCAGCAACAGCACCATCGTGACACCTGCCCGCGACCAGATTCATACGGGGGAAGGGGAGGATGGATTTATTTGAAAGGGACTCACCTTGTTTCCATGGCTGCCGATGGGTAGGCTAGCTCGAAGGGAGCAAAGACGACACCCATGGCAAAGGAGCAACGACAAAGGTTGAACAACAGCCAAATGCCCACCCGGGATTACAACTTATAAACAAACTAAGCTAAGTAGTAGGAAAAATGGAGGAGAGGACACCGGGGCCGGCCCACCTCCCTCTTGCCACTGGCGAGCTACCGGAGGCGGAGAGGAAGGGGGCCAGAAGCTGCTAGACGCTACTTGCTGCTCCTAGAGCCAAAGGTTGACGGCTCATAATAAACTCGTTTTAAGCAGGGTTTGTGAAAATCTGTTTGATTTCCTCAATCACACAACTTGTGGTGAGTGGTGACTTTTCATTGGCAATTTTAGTTCAAATTCTCATTGAACCACATACTCTAGTTTTGCAAAATAGAGCAGAGGGAATCACTGCCGGAATTTGAACCGGAAGTACCAAATTGGCAGAACCAGCAGTGATGAGGTTCCTAGGAAACCCAAAACCAGGATGAAAAAAGGGCTGAAAAATAGCAGTTTTTTTAATACTAGGAAGGACCCCACTGGGCAGTCACAAGTCACATAATTTTTTTCGCGCAAAAAACGCGCGGCCGGCAGTGCTCGAACCCACGACCTCAGGCTTCGCGTGTTCGTCCCCTAACCACTTCACTCATAAGACACTTGTGTCCATTTGGGATATTTGTCCTCCCCATTTTATGTTCATCTGATTTTGAAATGAGTATTTAGGGCCCTAAATGAATTCAAATGAAAAGGTTATCAACTACAAAGTTTTATAACTTTTTGAGATCTAAACCTTTGGTTTCGGTCATTTCTCCAAGGTCGTTTGAAGAATTTAAATTTCAAATGTGAGAAAATTTAGCCATAATTTTCCTTGGATAGATGATTTCAAATGAAAAAGTTGTCAGCTACAGAGTTGCATAACTTTTCGAGATCTACAACTTCTATTTTGGTCACTTTTCCATCCGAGGTCATTTGAAAAAGTTGTGTTTCAAATGTGAGAATTCAAACATAATTTTCGTTGGATAGATGATTCCAAATGAAAAGTTGTCAACTACAAAATTGTAACTTTTTGATATGTACAACTTTTGCTTTGATCGCTTCTTCATCTGAGATCCTTAACTACCACTACACACTCACTTGTGACTATAGAGCGTAAGGATTCCTTTGGTATTAACTTCTATAAAATCTTGTGAAATAAATATTTCGGCATCAAAACGACTTCAAATAAAAAAATTATGAACTACAAATTTGCATAACTTTTCGAAATCTACAACTTTTGTTTTGATTGTTTCTCCATCCAAGATCCTTTCCTACCACTGCACACTCACTTGTGACTATACAACATGTGGACTCCTTTGGTATTACCTCTATAAAATCTTGTGATGCATATTTGAACATCCAAATGATCTTAAAACAAAAAAAATTTGAACTAAAAAGTTGTAGATCCCATCGAGTACTACAACTTTGTTATAAAGTTCGTCTTCATCGGACATCATATGAGAAAGTTATGGAGTTTTTCATGCAGCCTAACCGTCAGTGATGACCCAATATCACTACCGGGGCAGTGATGATCCGAATATCACTGTCGATTGGTCCTATCATTGCCTGTTTTAGCCACAAACCGGTAGTGATGGGCCGGCAGTGATAGTCAATTCCATAGCAGTGGTACTTGCTAGTTAAAATAAGTTTTTTCTTTAGCTTTGACCATATCTTAGTTATAATTACCGGATACTGAGTCTGCCGGATGTTTTCTAGTTCACATTATTTTTACTCTTTTCAGTTAGTTGACAATGGCTGAATGGATGCGTTTTGTTGCTCCGAGTTTGTTTGAATCAAGTGTTGCTGAATGCGGGGGAGGTCAAGAACCCCCAGTTGCAACATAAGCTTTTATCTGATGTTTTCAGATATTCTTTGTAAGGGTAAATATGTGAAGGTAGTTTTGCTGGACCTTACAACATATTACAACATAAAATTAGGAAGTACCCTACCGGTCTTGGCATGCTCTGGTCAATAAAGTTGATGAAGATAGCAGTCAAGCCTCCGTTCATGATTTTATTTAGGCAGTTTTTTATTGTTTTCTCATACATGAAACTTTCATAACTTGTAAAATTCAAAAAGTTGAAATTGTCATAATGTGTGCCTATCACATCTATAAACATACTCTTTCAGTACCTATGTGCCGAAGCCGAAATGGCCAAGTGACTGAGTTATTTGTGAGGCCGAGTGGCCGAGTGACTAGGCGAAGTGACCCAGTAGTAAGTGATTGAGTGGCCAAATGACTAAGTGGCCAAGTCCTTGGTGGTCGATTGACTGTGGCTGGCTAATTGGTTGAGTAGCCAAGTGATTGAGTTACTACATGTCCGTGGGCCTGAGTAGCTAATTTCTTGATTGACTTGAGTCACCGAGTGACTAAATAAATAAGGGTAACTGAGTTTATCGAGTGGTCGAGGAATATTTTAAGAGAATACGCATGATGATAAGACGTAGGCTATTGCAATCATAAATACGTACGTACCGCATGTACATGACTACTAGTTAAAGTAATGCATGTTAAAATAGCTTGTAATTTACAATGGAGAGAGTAGTATATTATAACTGTAACTAAAAGGCTTAGGGTCTGTTTGGATATAGATATTGGACGGCTGGCATTGAATTAGATACCAATGTCAAATCAGACTAGTATTAGAAATGGGCTACAATACCAAATCAGATGTTTGGATGTACATGAAATTGCTATTTGGAATCTGGGGACATGGCAAATACCAAATAAATGTTTGAATGTACATCTCATCGAATTGAATTGACTCGTCTTCTTCCCCCACCCCGTAACGCCCCGCTTCACCTGCTTGGCGTCGAAGCTCTGGTCCACCACTACTATCACCCGCTTCTGCCCCGCCACAACCTCCTCCGTCCTACAGAACCCGCCGCCATGGTGGTGTCCTCGTGCCCTGGCCTCCTTCCTGGACCAGCGCCATCACCCGTGCCTGCTACCGGTGCCGGTGCCGCTGCCACCGCACTCCCAATCCCGCTGCAGAAGCTGGTGCGGCGCACTGCTGCCGTCGCTCGAACTCTGGTGCCATAGGAAGTGCTCGCTGCTGCCCCCGCTGCTCCCCATCGATCCACTCCCCGCTGCTGCCGGACCTGAGGAAAGCGATCCCGGCCATGGCGGATCTCAGTAGCCAGCAGACGATGGGGAAGAAGGGGTCAGCCACGGGGAAGAGGTGCGCTCGCGCCGCCGGCCACGGGGAAGAGGGCGCTGGAGCTCGCGGCCCTAATTCCACTCAATATGGAGGGGTCCGGCTCTGAATTAGGATAGGCTCCTTCCAGTTACAGTTCAATACCAAGAAATTGGGTCTCTAATGCCAAATCTCAATTCCACGTACATCCAAACAGCAACATTGAGAAAACCTGATTCCAATTCCAAAGTCTGGGCTTCAATATCTGCATCCAAACGAGATATAAAGTTTATAAAAAAAGTATACTATGAAGTTTATAAAAGAAAAGGTATACTATAAAGTCAAGGACATATGGGCCCGATCCAAATATTGCAGTTCGACCGTCGAACCGTATGATCTTTTTTGCCTTCAGAAGTTCAGATTCAGAGAAAAGATGAAAGAAATTCACACGTAACCCTAGGCAGAGAGAGAGAGAGGGAGAGAGGGAGACAGGCGCGCCGCCCCTGTCATCCCCATCTATCTCTAGGGCACACACCGATCGAAGCCCTCCTCCCCTTCCTCCTCCTCCGCCGCCACCTTCGTCTTCCTTGTCTTCCTTCTATTATCCACCTCCTTGCCTTGCGCGGCGGCGTTGGAATCGGACAGAGCCTCGCATGATGGGGTGGGGATACTGCTTACCATTATGTTGGAGACGGGGTCCAGGAGGCCGAAGCAGACGCCGGCGTCAAGGAGTCGCGGGATCAGCACCGGCATCTCATCCACCGGGAGCCGGTCGAGCGCGACCTTGTAGTATCCATGGATGTGGCCGAGCAGCTCCGACAGCACAACGCTACGGTCCTTCGCCGCTGACGAGGGGGTGGAATTGGAGCTGACGTGGGAGCTATCGCTGCCTCCGCTGGACATCGGAGTTAGAGCTGGAGGAGGGCTTCGATCGGTGTGTGCCCTAGAGATAGATGGGGATGACAGGGGCGGCGCGCCTGTCTCCCTCTCTCCCTCTCTCTCTCTCTGCCTAGGGTTACGTGTGAATTTCTTTCATCTTTTCTCTGAATCTGAACTTCTGAAGGCAAAAAAGATCATACGGTTCGACGGTCGAACTGCAATATTTGGATCGGGCCCATATGTCCTTGACTTTATAGTATACCTTTTCTTTTATAAACTTCATAGTATACTTTTTTTATAAACTTTATATCTCGTTTGGATGCAGATATTGAAGCCCAGACTTTGGAATTGGAATCAGGTTTTCTCAATGTTGCTGTTTGGATGTACGTGGAATTGAGATTTGGCATTAGAGACCCAATTTCTTGGTATTGAACTGTAACTGGAAGGAGCCTATCCTAATTCAGAGCCGGACCCCTCCATATTGAGTGGAATTAGGGCCGCGAGCTCCAGCGCCCTCTTCCCCGTGGCCGGCGGCGCGAGCGCACCTCTTCCCCGTGGCTGACCCCTTCTTCCCCATCGTCTGCTGGCTACTGAGATCCGCCATGGCCGGGATCGCTTTCCTCAGGTCCGGCAGCAGCGGGGAGTGGATCGATGGGGAGCAGCGGGGGCAGCAGCGAGCACTTCCTATGGCACCAGAGTTCGAGCGACGGCAGCAGTGCGCCGCACCAGCTTCTGCAGCGGGATTGGGAGTGCGGTGGCAGCGGCACCGGCACCGGTAGCAGGCACGGGTGATGGCGCTGGTCCAGGAAGGAGGCCAGGGCACGAGGACACCACCATGGCGGCGGGTTCTGTAGGACGGAGGAGGTTGTGGCGGGGCAGAAGCGGGTGATAGTAGTGGTGGACCAGAGCTTCGACGCCAAGCAGGTGAAGCGGGGCGTTACGGGGTGGGGGAAGAAGACGAGTCAATTCAATTCGATGAGATGTACATTCAAACATTTATTTGGTATTTGCCATGTCCCCAGATTCCAAATAGCAATTTCATGTACATCCAAACATCTGATTTGGTATTGTAGCCCATTTCTAATACTAGTCTGATTTGACATTGGTATCTAATTCAATGCCAGCCGTCCAATATCTATATCCAAACAGACCCTAAGCCTTTTAGTTACAGTTATAATATACTACTCTCTCCATTGTAAATTACAAGCTATTTTAACATGCATTACTTTAACTAGTAGTCATGTACATGCGGTACGTACGTATTTATGATTGCAATAGCCTACGTCTTATCATCATGCGTATTCTCTTAAAATATTCCTCGACCACTCGATAAACTCAGTTACCCTTATTTATTTAGTCACTCGGTGACTCAAGTCAATCAAGAAATTAGCTACTCAGGCCCACGGACATGTAGTAACTCAATCACTTGGCTACTCAACCAATTAGCCAGCCACAGTCAATCGACCACCAAGGACTTGGCCACTTAGTCATTTGGCCACTCAATCACTTACTACTGGGTCACTTCGCCTAGTCACTCGGCCACTCGGCCTCACAAATAACTCAGTCACTTGGCCATTTCGGCTTCGGCACATAGGTACTGAAAGAGTATGTTTATAGATGTGATAGGCACACATTATGACAATTTCAACTTTTTGAATTTTACAAGTTATGAAAGTTTCATGTATGAGAAAACAATAAAAAACTGCCTAAATAAAATCATGAACGGAGGCTTGACTGCTATCTTCATCAACTTTATTGACCAGAGCATGCCAAGACCGGTAGGGTACTTCCTAATTTTATGTTGTAATATGTTGTAAGGTCCAGCAAAACTACCTTCACATATTTACCCTTACAAAGAATATCTGAAAACATCAGATAAAAGCTTATGTTGCAACTGGGGGTTCTTGACCTCCCCCGCATTCAGCAACACTTGATTCAAACAAACTCGGAGCAACAAAACGCATCCATTCAGCCATTGTCAACTAACTGAAAAGAGTAAAAATAATGTGAACTAGAAAACATCCGGCAGACTCAGTATCCGGTAATTATAACTAAGATATGGTCAAAGCTAAAGAAAAAACTTATTTTAACTAGCAAGTACCACTGCTATGGAATTGACTATCACTGCCGGCCCATCACTACCGGTTTGTGGCTAAAACAGGCAATGATAGGACCAATCGACAGTGATATTCGGATCATCACTGCCCCGGTAGTGATATTGGGTCATCACTGACGGTTAGGCTGCATGAAAAACTCCATAACTTTCTCATATGATGTCCGATGAAGACGAACTTTATAACAAAGTTGTAGTACTCGATGGGATCTACAACTTTTTAGTTCAAATTTTTTTGTTTTAAGATCATTTGGATGTTCAAATATGCATCACAAGATTTTATAGAGGTAATACCAAAGGAGTCCACATGTTGTATAGTCACAAGTGAGTG
Source organism: Tripidium arundinaceum (assembly GCA_030439765.1). Classification (NCBI taxonomy): domain Eukaryota; kingdom Viridiplantae; phylum Streptophyta; class Magnoliopsida; order Poales; family Poaceae; genus Tripidium; species Tripidium arundinaceum. Next base: position 8,168 of record JAHUYU010001460.1, read on the forward strand.
TGCAGTGGTAGGAAAGGATCTTGGATGGAGAAACAATCAAAACAAAAGTTGTAGATTTCGAAAAGTTATGCAAATTTGTAGTTCATAATTTTTTTATTTGAAGTCGTTTTGATGCCGAAATATTTATTTCACAAGATTTTATAGAAGTTAATACCAAAGGAATCCTTACGCTCTATAGTCACAAGTGAGTGTGTAGTGGTAGTTAAGGATCTCAGATGAAGAAGCGATCAAAGCAAAAGTTGTACATATCAAAAAGTTACAATTTTGTAGTTGACAACTTTTCATTTGGAATCATCTATCCAACGAAAATTATGTTTGAATTCTCACATTTGAAACACAACTTTTTCAAATGACCTCGGATGGAAAAGTGACCAAAATAGAAGTTGTAGATCTCGAAAAGTTATGCAACTCTGTAGCTGACAACTTTTTCATTTGAAATCATCTATCCAAGGAAAATTATGGCTAAATTTTCTCACATTTGAAATTTAAATTCTTCAAACGACCTTGGAGAAATGACCGAAACCAAAGGTTTAGATCTCAAAAAGTTATAAAACTTTGTAGTTGATAACCTTTTCATTTGAATTCATTTAGGGCCCTAAATACTCATTTCAAAATCAGATGAACATAAAATGGGGAGGACAAATATCCCAAATGGACACAAGTGTCTTATGAGTGAAGTGGTTAGGGGACGAACACGCGAAGCCTGAGGTCGTGGGTTCGAGCACTGCCGGCCGCGCGTTTTTTGCGCGAAAAAAATTATGTGACTTGTGACTGCCCAGTGGGGTCCTTCCTAGTATTAAAAAAACTGCTATTTTTCAGCCCTTTTTTCATCCTGGTTTTGGGTTTCCTAGGAACCTCATCACTGCTGGTTCTGCCAATTTGGTACTTCCGGTTCAAATTCCGGCAGTGATTCCCTCTGCTCTATTTTGCAAAACTAGAGTATGTGGTTCAATGAGAATTTGAACTAAAATTGCCAATGAAAAGTCACCACTCACCACAAGTTGTGTGATTGAGGAAATCAAACAGATTTTCACAAACCCTGCTTAAAACGAGTTTATTATGAGCCGTCAACCTTTGGCTCTAGGAGCAGCAAGTAGCGTCTAGCAGCTTCTGGCCCCCTTCCTCTCCGCCTCCGGTAGCTCGCCAGTGGCAAGAGGGAGGTGGGCCGGCCCCGGTGTCCTCTCCTCCATTTTTCCTACTACTTAGCTTAGTTTGTTTATAAGTTGTAATCCCGGGTGGGCATTTGGCTGTTGTTCAACCTTTGTCGTTGCTCCTTTGCCATGGGTGTCGTCTTTGCTCCCTTCGAGCTAGCCTACCCATCGGCAGCCATGGAAACAAGGTGAGTCCCTTTCAAATAAATCCATCCTCCCCTTCCCCCGTATGAATCTGGTCGCGGGCAGGTGTCACGATGGTGCTGTTGCTGGAGGAGGCATCTACGATCTCCTTCACTTGCGGCAACGTGCATGCGGTGACCACCACGCTGACGGGCAGCAGCTCTACGCTCACGCTAGTGGACGACGTGGGGCTCTGTTGAAAGCTCCATGTTTGGTTTTGGCTAATTGAGACAACCTAGTGGACTAACCTTCTACTCTAAATGTTGTGTATGAGATAGGTTGGTTCACATCCATGGTGGAGCGAGATGGCACTCAAGGTGATGGAGATGGCCAAATTGGTGATCAAGTGCTCCACATTTGGAAAAGAAGAAAGATAAAAACAAAACCCTATGGACTCAAGGCAAAGGTATAAGATAGGGTTTTTGTTTTGCCGGTCAAGACGCAATAGAGTACGTGATCGAGTTTAGGATAGATATCCGTACTATAAAGAGGGAAAACTCAAAGTGATTACGGTTATCCAAGTGCCACTAGGTGAACTAACTCCTCGCATGTGTATTAGGACCTAGTAAGTGCTAACAATCCTTGAAAATGGTTTGGAAAATGCTAACTCATGTACACAAGTATTTGATATACTTTGGAGCTAGCACATTTGCACAAGGATTGAAGAAGATAAGAGAAGGAGCTACTCTGCCTGCATCGGACAATACAGGCGTTTGCATCAGACCAATTAAGTTTGCATCTGATGTCAAGCATCAAGTGCACAGGTGCGTAGCAGTGGCATCGGACAGCAGCGGCAGTGACATTGGACAAATCGGCATTGTGTCTGATGTCTCAGCCGAGGCTTGGCTGCTTCCTGAGTTTTCATCGGACAACACAGAAGTGGCACATAGGATAAAACTAAGTTACTATTCACTCAGTGACCAAGCAGTCAACGCGACATCGAACGTTGGAGATTTGTCCGATGCCCACCATTGGACGCGTCCGATGCATTTTAGACCTCTCTGGATGCTTTCTGGAAGTCATCGGACGCTGGAGGAGAATCTGTCAGATGTACATCGGACGTTGAAGGGGCTAGTCACACAGAGAGAGCCGTTGGGTGCCAACGGTCACATTCAAATGGCTAGTGACACGTGGCTTCAACTGGTACATCGGACGTTGGCACGTTTTGTCTGACATGGACACCGTAGCGTCCGATGCCCCTGTGTTTTGCCCAATGAAGGGGTAACGGCTAGTGGCTCATTTGGGTGGCTATATAATTGAGTTGCTCGGCCATGGCTGATATCTCTTGGAACCCTGAAGTATTGAACACCCTCTTGAGCATAACCAAGTGACTCCCACTCATCTTCTTCATAGATTCATCATCCAAGTGAGATTGGGAGTGATCCAAAGTGCATTTGCCTTGAGTTGAGGCATCTAGTGGCACTAGTTATCATTTTGCTATGGGATTTCTTGTTACTCTTGGTGGTTGCTGCCACCTAGACGGCTTGGAGCGGTGGTGGATCGTTGAGTGGAAGGTGGTGATTGTTTTCGGCTCCGATCGGTGATTGTGAGGGGTTCTTGAGCTTATTCCCTGCAGGAGATTCGCAAAAGCTACTCTAGTGGAATCATGGCTTGTGGAGTTCTCTCTACGGTGGTTCTTACAGCCCTATGTATGGGCTAGGCGTGTGATGCCTATTAGTGCGCGAGCCACCTAGTTAGTGTTTCGCCACAACGTGGACGTAGGTTGCCGGCAAGCAACCGAACCACGGGGATAAATCTTGGTGTCTCTTTGGTATTCTGTCACTTGCTCGATTCGGTATTAGGCTCTATCACTTGCTCTTTACATTCGTAGTTTACTTGTGTAGAGCTTGCTTGCTTGTTTGTGTAGCTAGTTAAGTAGCTTAGTTGTAACTAGTTGTTTTTAGCTCTCTTGCTAGCTCTCTAGTGTAGAAGTAGGTGTTAGTGTGCTTGATTGTGTGTATCCAACCTTAGAGATTATAGCAACTAGCATGTGTAAGAGGCTTGCTTGAGTGTTGTAGAGCTAGAGCATTAGTTGCTTAATCGCCATCTTATTGTCTAACTACTTTGCTCTAGTGTCTTTGTAGAAAAAATTTTATAGGCTATTCACCCCCTCTAGCCATTTAGATCCTATCAATTGGCATCGGAGCAGTGGTCACCGTCAATTAAGGCTTAACATCCTTCGGTGTAACAATGGCTCAAATCAACAACACTAGAAGGCCACCCCAATTTGATGGCACAAGCTATGGTCATTGGAAGACTAAGATGAGCATACACTTGAAATTGATGAATAGAAAGGTTTGGGAAGTTGTGCAGAAAAAGGTTGAAATAGTTGATGTGGCAAATCCAACTCCAAGAAAAGAAGAGAAGCTCCAATTCAATGATATTACTCTTAGTGCAATCCATGATGCTATTGACACAAAGGTGTTTGAGCAAATCAAGGATCTTGAGTTTGCTCATGAGGTATGGAAGAGATTGGAAGAATCATTTGAGGGCACACAAGCGGTCAAGAGAGCAAAATTGTACATTCTCAAGGATAAGTTGACAAGCTTTAAGGTGCAAGAGGGAGAAAGCATCCCGGAGATGTTCTATAGGCTCCAAGTGATTGTCAATGATCTAAAGAGCTCGGGTGCGAAAGTGGAAGATAAGGATTTCTCCCACTGATTCTTGAGATGCTTGCCTCTAAGGTTTGACACATTGGTTACCATTCTTGTGAGAGATGGCTTGGAGAATATGACCCAAACCAAGTACTAGGTGATGTGGTCACATGAGACACATACCGTGTGGAAAGGGATGGGGTTGGCCAAGAGGATGAGTAGAAGACAAAGGGTGTGGCATTCAAAGCTGCGTCATCATCCAAGAGCAAGGGTAAGAAGAGGAAAGAAGAATCAAGTGATGATGAAGATGAAGATTCTTGTGATGATGAAGATGAAGAAATGGCCCTCTTTGTGAAGAGATTTGGCAAGTTCATGAAGAAGAAGGGCTATGGGGCTAGAAGAAGAAAGACACCATCAAAGAACAAGGAAGAAATTAGAAGATGTTTCAAATGCAAAAGCAAGGATCATCTCATTGCGGAGTGTCCTTACAATAGTGAAAATGAAGAGAAGAATGACAAGAAAGAGAAGAAGAAGGACAAGGAAGGCAAGAAGATAACCTTCAAGAAGAAGAAGAAGGGTCACTCTTATTGTGTCACTTAGGATAGTGATGAGTCTTCAAGTGATGATGATGATGATAGTGATGATGAGAGGAAGACCACCAAGAAGAAGGCACTTGCAAGCATTGCTATCAACAGCAAGCCTTATCTTTGATGCTCCATCAACATGCTTCATGGTCAAGGGCCCTAAGGTACAATGCGATGAGAGCAATAGTGGGAGTGGTAGTGAGGATGAGGATGAGCTCTCCAAAGATGAGCTCATGGAGCTATTGCAAGAGGCTCAATCTTACATAGACAAGAAGAGAAAGAAGTGCAAAGAATTGCGCAAGAAGCATGATGCTCTTGAGCAATCCTCTGGGGAGCTCACGGCCACTCATGAGAGGCTTATCGATGCTCATGAGAAGCTTGAAAAAGCTCACTCTTCTCCTTTGCCCAAAGTAAGAAGGAACCTATTGAAATAGCCAACGTAGGTGTGACTTGTGATATTCTTGACGAATCATTCTATACACCTATTGTTGTTGCTCCCACTAACCCTTCTTGTAGCTCATCCACTACTACTCTACCTATAAGTGATGGTTTCACTTGTGATGCCTCACTTATGGTAGAAAATAAGACTCTCAAGAGAGAGGTCAATGAGCTCACTCATGCCTTAGGCAAGGCCTATGGCGGTGAGGCCCGCTTGCTAAAGTGCTTGGGTAGCCAACGCTTTTCTCTCAACAAACAGGGATTAGGCTATACCCCCAAGAATGGCAAGGTGGCATTTGTCACTCACAAGAATAGTTTTGTGAAGGGCAATGGTCGATTTTGCAATAGATGCAAGCAAGTTGGGCATGTAGAGCATAATTGCAAGAATAAGAACCAAAATGCTAATGTATCCTCCATTCGATTTGATTCTTACTATTTGCTTACCAAGGGTGTTAATGGTGTGAAAGCTAAGTTCATTGGTGCACCTATTGTGGGTTCAAAGAAGAAAGCTGTTTGGGTGCCCAAGAGCCTAGTCACTAGCCTTGGAATACCTAAAAAGGTTTGGGTATCTAAAAAGAATTGATCTTATTTGGTAGGTCAATTATAAAGCCAGAGGAAGGCATTGGGTGCACCAATGAACTTAGCTTTCACACCATTAACACCCTTGGTAAGCAAATAGTAAGAATCAAATCGAATGGAGGATACATTAGCATTTTGGTTCTTATTCTTGCAATTATGCTCTACATGCCCAACTTGCTTGCATCTATTGCAAAATCGACCATTGCCCTTCACAAAACTATTCTTGTGAGTGACAAATGCCACCTTGCCATTCTTGGGGGTATAGCCTAATCCCTGTTTGTTGAGAGAAAAGCGTTGGCTACCCAAGCACTTTAGCAAGCGGGCCTCACCGCCATAGGCCTTGCCTAAGGCATGAGTGAGCTCATTGACCTCTCTCTTGAGAGTCTTATTTTCTACCATAAGTGAGGCATCACAAGTGAAACCATCACTTATAGGTAGAGTAGTAGTGGATGAGCTACAAGAAGGGTTAGTGGGAGCAACAACAATAGGTGTATAGAATGATTCGTCAAGAATATCACAAGTCACACCTACGTTGGCTATTTCAATAGGTTCCTTCTTACTTTGGGCAAAGGAGAAGAGTGAGCTTTTTCAAGCTTCTCATGAGCATCGATAAGCCTCTCATGAGTGGCCGTGAGCTCCCCAGAGGATTGCTCAAGAGCATCATGCTTCTTGCGCAATTCTTTGCACTTCTTTCTCTTCTTGTCTATGTAAGATTGAGCCTCTTGCAATAGCTCCATGAGCTCATCTTTGGAGAGCTCATCCTCATCCTCACTACCACTCCCACTATTGCTCTCATCGCATTGTACCTTAGGGCCCTTGACCATGAAGCATGTTGATGGAGCATCAAAGATAAGGCTTGCTGTTGATAGCAATGCTTGCAAGTGCCTTCTTCTTGGTGGTCTTCCTCTCATCATCACTATCATCATCATCATCACTTGAAGACTCATCACTATCCTAAGTGACACAATAAGAGTGACCCTTCTTCTTCTTCTTGAAGGTTATCTTCTTGCCTTCCTTGTCCTTCTTCTTCTCTTTCTTGTCATTCTTCTCTTCATTTTCACTATTGTAAGGACACTCCGCAATGAGATGATCCTTGCTTTTGCATTTGAAACATCTTCTAATTTCTTCCTTGTTCTTTGATGGTGTCTTTCTTCTTCTAGCCCCATAGCCCTTCTTCTTCATGAACTTGCCAAATCTCTTCACAAAGAGGGCCATTTCTTCATCTTCATCATCACAAGAATCTTCATCTTCATCATCACTTGATTCTTCTTTCCTCTTCTTACCCTTGCTCTTGGATGATGACGCAGCTTTGAATGCCACACCCTTTGTCTTCTACTCATCCTCTTGGCCAACCCCATCCCTTTCCACACGGTATGTGTCTCATGTGACCACATCACCTAGTACTTGGTTTGGGTCATATTCTCCAAGCCATCTCTCACAAGAATGGTAACCAATGTGTCAAACCTTAGAGGCAAGCATCTCAAGAATCAGTGGGAGAAATCCTTATCTTCCACTTTCGCACCCGAGCTCTTTAGATCATTGACAATCACTTGGAGCCTATAGAACATCTCCGGGATGCTTTCTCCCTCTTGCACCTTAAAGCTTGTCAACTTATCCTTGAGAATGTACAATTTTGCTCTCTTGACCGCTTGTGTGCCCTCAAATGATTCTTCCAATCTCTTCCATACCTCATGAGCAAACTCAAGATCCTTGATTTGCTCAAACACCTTTGTGTCAATAGCATCATGGATTGCACTAAGAGTAATATCATTGAATTGGAGCTTCTCTTCTTTTCTTGGAGTTGGATTTGCCACATCAACTATTTCAACCTTTTTCTGCACAACTTCCCAAACCTTTCTATTCATCAATTTCAAGTGTATGCTCATCTTAGTCTTCCAATGACCATAGCTTGTGCCATCAAATTGGGGTGGCCTTCTAGTGTTGTTGATTTGAGCCATTGTTACACCGAAGGATGTTAAGCCTTAATTGACGGTGACCACTGCTCCGATGCCAATTGATAGGATCTAAATGGCTAGAGGGGGTGAATAGCCTATAAAATTTTTTCTACAAAGACACTAGAGCAAAGTAGTTAGACAATAAGATGGCGATTAAGCAACTAATGCTCTAGCTCTACAACACTCAAGCAAGCCTCTTACACATGCTAGTTGCTATAATCTCTAAGGTTGGATACACACAATCAAGCACACTAACACCTACTTCTACACTAGAGAGCTAGCAAGAGAGCTAAAAACAACTAGTTACAACTAAGCTACTTAACTAGCTACACAAACAAGCAAGCAAGCTCTACACAAGTAAACTACGAATGTAAAGAGCAAGTGATAGAGCCTAATACCGAATCGAGCAAGTGACAGAATACCAAAGAGACACCAAGATTTATCCCCGTGGTTCGGTTGCTTGCCGGCAACCTACGTCCACGTTGTGGCGAAACACTAACTAGGTGGCTCGCGCACTAATAGGCATCACACGCCTAGCCCATACATAGGGCTGTAAGAACCACCGTAGAGAGAACTCCACAAGCCATGATTCCACTAGAGTAGCTTTTGCGAATCTCCTGCAGGGAATAAGCTCAAGAACCCCTCACAATCACCGATCGGAGCCGAAAACAATCACCACCTTCCACTCAACGATCCACCACCGCTCCAAGCCGTCTAGGTGGCAGCAACCACCAAGAGTAACAAGAAATCCCATAGCAAAATGATAACTAGTGCCACTAGATGCCTCAACTCAAGGCAAATGCACTTTGGATCACTCCCAATCTCACTTGGATGATGAATCTATGAAGAAGATGAGTGGGAGTCACTTGGTTATGCTCAAGAGGGTGTTCAATACTTCAGGGTTCCAAGAGATATCAGCCATGGCCGAGCAACTCAATTATATAGCCACCCAAATGAGCCACTAGCCGTTACCCCTTCATTGGGCAAAACACAGGGGCATCGGACGCTACGGTGTCCATGTCAGACAAAACGTGCCAACGTCCGATGTACCAGTTGAAGCCACGTGTCACTAGCCATTTGAATGTGACCGTTGGCACCCAACGGCTCTCTCTGTGTGACTAGCCCCTTCAACGTCCGATGTACATCTGACAGATTCTCCTCCAGCGTCCGATGACTTCCAGAAAGCATCCAGAGAGGTCTAAAATGCATCGGACGCGTCCAATGGTGGGCATCGGACAAATCTCCAACGTTCGATGTCGCGTTGACTGCTTGGTCACTGAGTGAATAGTAACTTAGTTTTATCCTATGTGCCACTTCTGTGTTGTCCGATGAAAACTCAGGAAGCAGCCAAGCCTCGGCTGAGACATCAGACACAATGCCGATTTGTCCAATGTCACTGCCGCTGCTGTCCGATGCCACTGCTACGCACCTGTGCACTTGATGCTTGACATCAGATGCAAACTTAATTGGTCTGATGCAAACGCCTGTATTGTCCGATGCAGGCAGAGTAGCTCCTTCTCTTATCTTCTTCAATCCTTGTGCAAATGTGCTAGCTCCAAAGTATATCAAATACTTGTGTACATGAGTTAGCATTTTCCAAACCATTTTCAAGGATTGTTAGCACTTACTAGGTCCTAATACACATGCGAGGAGTTAGTTCACCTAGTGGCACTTGGATAACCGTAATCACTTTGAGTTTTCCCTCTTTATAGTACGGATATCTATCCTAAACTCGATCACGTACTCTATTGCGTCTTGACCGGCAAAACAAAAACCCTATCTTATACCTTTGCCTTGAGTCCATAGGGTTTTGTTTTTATCTTTCTTCTTTTCCAAATGTGGAGCACTTGATCACCAATTTGGCCATCTCCATCACCTTGAGTGCCATCTCGCTCCACCATGGATGTGAACCAACCTATCTCATACACAACATTTAGAGTAGAAGGTTAGTCCACTAGGTTGTCTCAATTAGCCAAAACCAAACATGGAGCTTTCAACAGAGCCCCACGTCGTCCACTAGCGTGAGCGTAGAGCTGCTGCCCGTCAGCGTGGTGGTCACCGCATGCACGTTGCCGCAAGTGAAGGAGATCGTAGATGCCTCCTCCAGCAACAGCACCATCGTGACACCTGCCCGCGACCAGATCCATACGGGGGAAGGGGAGGATGGATTTATTTGAAAGGGACTCACCTTGTTTCCATGGCTGCCGATGGGTAGGCTAGCTCGAAGGGAGCAAAGACGACACCCATGGCAAAGGAGCAACGACAAAGGTTGAACAACAGCCAAATGCCCACCCGGGATTACAACTTATAAACAAACTAAGCTAAGTAGTAGGAAAAATGGAGGAGAGGACACCGGGGCCGGCCCACCTCCCTCTTGCCACTGGCGAGCTACCGGAGGCGGAGAGGAAGGGGGCCAGAAGCTGCTAGACGCTACTTGCTGCTCCTAGAGCCAAAGGTTGACGGCTCATAATAAACTCGTTTTAAGCAGGGTTTGTGAAAATCTGTTTGATTTCCTCAATCACACAACTTGTGGTGAGTGGTGACTTTTCATTGGCAATTTTAGTTCAAATTCTCATTGAACCACATACTCTAGTTTTGCAAAATAGAGCAGAGGGAATCACTGCCGGAATTTGAACCGGAAGTACCAAATTGGCAGAACCAGCAGTGATGAGGTTCCTAGGAAACCCAAAACCAGGATGAAAAAAGGGCTGAAAAATAGCAGTTTTTTTAATACTAGGAAGGACCCCACTGGGCAGTCACAAGTCACATAATTTTTTTCGCGCAAAAAACGCGCGGCCGGCAGTGCTCGAACCCACGACCTCAGGCTTCGCGTGTTCGTCCCCTAACCACTTCACTCATAAGACACTTGTGTCCATTTGGGATATTTGTCCTCCCCATTTTATGTTCATCTGATTTTGAAATGAGTATTTAGGGCCCTAAATGAATTCAAATGAAAAGGTTATCAACTACAAAGTTTTATAACTTTTTGAGATCTAAACCTTTGGTTTCGGTCATTTCTCCAAGGTCGTTTGAAGAATTTAAATTTCAAATGTGAGAAAATTTAGCCATAATTTTCCTTGGATAGATGATTTCAAATGAAAAAGTTGTCAGCTACAGAGTTGCATAACTTTTCGAGATCTACAACTTCTATTTTGGTCACTTTTCCATCCGAGGTCATTTGAAAAAGTTGTGTTTCAAATGTGAGAATTCAAACATAATTTTCGTTGGATAGATGATTCCAAATGAAAAGTTGTCAACTACAAAATTGTAACTTTTTGATATGTACAACTTTTGCTTTGATCGCTTCTTCATCTGAGAGGAAGACCACCAAGAAGAAGGCACTTGCAAGCATTGCTATCAACAGCAAGCCTTATCTTTGATGCTCCATCAACATGCTTCATGGTCAAGGGCCCTAAGGTACAATGCGATGAGAGCAATAGTGGGAGTGGTAGTGAGGATGAGGATGAGCTCTCCAAAGATGAGCTCATGGAGCTATTGCAAGAGGCTCAATCTTACATAGACAAGAAGAGAAAGAAGTGCAAAGAATTGCGCAAGAAGCATGATGCTCTTGAGCAATCCTCTGGGGAGCTCACGGCCACTCATGAGAGGCTTATCGATGCTCATGAGAAGCTTGAAAAAGCTCACTCTTCTCCTTTGCCCAAAGTAAGAAGGAACCTATTGAAATAGCCAACGTAGGTGTGACTTGTGATATTCTTGACGAATCATTCTATACACCTATTGTTGTTGCTCCCACTAACCCTTCTTGTAGCTCATCCACTACTACTCTACCTATAAGTGATGGTTTCACTTGTGATGCCTCACTTATGGTAGAAAATAAGACTCTCAAGAGAGAGGTCAATGAGCTCACTCATGCCTTAGGCAAGGCCTATGGCGGTGAGGCCCGCTTGCTAAAGTGCTTGGGTAGCCAACGCTTTTCTCTCAACAAACAGGGATTAGGCTATACCCCCAAGAATGGCAAGGTGGCATTTGTCACTCACAAGAATAGTTTTGTGAAGGGCAATGGGTCGATTTTGCAATAGATGCAAGCAAGTTGGGCATGTAGAGCATAATTGCAAGAATAAGAACCAAAATGCTAATGTATCCTCCATTCGATTTGATTCTTACTATTTGCTTACCAAGGGTGTTAATGGTGTGAAAGCTAAGTTCATTGGTGCACCCAATGCCTTCCTCTGGCTTTATAATTGACCTACCAAATAAGATCAATTCTTTTTAGATACCCAAACCTTTTTAGGTATTCCAAGGCTAGTGACTAGGCTCTTGGGCACCCAAACAGCTTTCTTCTTTGAACCCACAATAGGTGCACCAATGAACTTAGCTTTCACACCATTAACACCCTTGGTAAGCAAATAGTAAGAATCAAATCGAATGGAGGATACATTAGCATTTTGGTTCTTATTCTTGCAATTATGCTCTACATGCCCAACTTGCTTGCATCTATTGCAAAATCGACCATTGCCCTTCACAAAACTATTCTTGTGAGTGACAAATGCCACCTTGCCATTCTTGGGGGTATAGCCTAATCCCTGTTTGTTGAGAGAAAAGCGTTGGCTACCCAAGCACTTTAGCAAGCGGGCCTCACCGCCATAGGCCTTGCCTAAGGCATGAGTGAGCTCATTGACCTCTCTCTTGAGAGTCTTATTTTCTACCATAAGTGAGGCATCACAAGTGAAACCATCACTTATAGGTAGAGTAGTAGTGGATGAGCTACAAGAAGGGTTAGTGGGAGCAACAACAATAGGTGTATAGAATGATTCGTCAAGAATATCACAAGTCACACCTACGTTGGCTATTTCAATAGGTTCCTTCTTACTTTGGGCAAAGGAGAAGAGTGAGCTTTTTCAAGCTTCTCATGAGCATCGATAAGCCTCTCATGAGTGGCCGTGAGCTCCCCAGAGGATTGCTCAAGAGCATCATGCTTCTTGCGCAATTCTTTGCACTTCTTTCTCTTCTTGTCTATGTAAGATTGAGCCTCTTGCAATAGCTCCATGAGCTCATCTTTGGAGAGCTCATCCTCATCCTCACTACCACTCCCACTATTGCTCTCATCGCATTGTACCTTAGGGCCCTTGACCATGAAGCATGTTGATGGAGCATCAAAGATAAGGCTTGCTGTTGATAGCAATGCTTGCAAGTGCCTTCTTCTTGGTGGTCTTCCTCTCATCATCACTATCATCATCATCATCACTTGAAGACTCATCACTATCCTAAGTGACACAATAAGAGTGACCCTTCTTCTTCTTCTTGAAGGTTATCTTCTTGCCTTCCTTGTCCTTCTTCTTCTCTTTCTTGTCATTCTTCTCTTCATTTTCACTATTGTAAGGACACTCCGCAATGAGATGATCCTTGCTTTTGCATTTGAAACATCTTCTAATTTCTTCCTTGTTCTTTGATGGTGTCTTTCTTCTTCTAGCCCCATAGCCCTTCTTCTTCATGAACTTGCCAAATCTCTTCACAAAGAGGGCCATTTCTTCATCTTCATCATCACAAGAATCTTCATCTTCATCATCACTTGATTCTTCTTTCCTCTTCTTACCCTTGCTCTTGGATGATGACGCAGCTTTGAATGCCACACCCTTTGTCTTCTACTCATCCTCTTGGCCAACCCCATCCCTTTCCACACGGTATGTGTCTCATGTGACCACATCACCTAGTACTTGGTTTGGGTCATATTCTCCAAGCCATCTCTCACAAGAATGGTAACCAATGTGTCAAACCTTAGAGGCAAGCATCTCAAGAATCAGTGGGAGAAATCCTTATCTTCCACTTTCGCACCCGAGCTCTTTAGATCATTGACAATCACTTGGAGCCTATAGAACATCTCCGGGATGCTTTCTCCCTCTTGCACCTTAAAGCTTGTCAACTTATCCTTGAGAATGTACAATTTTGCTCTCTTGACCGCTTGTGTGCCCTCAAATGATTCTTCCAATCTCTTCCATACCTCATGAGCAAACTCAAGATCCTTGATTTGCTCAAACACCTTTGTGTCAATAGCATCATGGATTGCACTAAGAGTAATATCATTGAATTGGAGCTTCTCTTCTTTTCTTGGAGTTGGATTTGCCACATCAACTATTTCAACCTTTTTCTGCACAACTTCCCAAACCTTTCTATTCATCAATTTCAAGTGTATGCTCATCTTAGTCTTCCAATGACCATAGCTTGTGCCATCAAATTGGGGTGGCCTTCTAGTGTTGTTGATTTGAGCCATTGTTACACCGAAGGATGTTAAGCCTTAATTGACGGTGACCACTGCTCCGATGCCAATTGATAGGATCTAAATGGCTAGAGGGGGTGAATAGCCTATAAAATTTTTTCTACAAAGACACTAGAGCAAAGTAGTTAGACAATAAGATGGCGATTAAGCAACTAATGCTCTAGCTCTACAACACTCAAGCAAGCCTCTTACACATGCTAGTTGCTATAATCTCTAAGGTTGGATACACACAATCAAGCACACTAACACCTACTTCTACACTAGAGAGCTAGCAAGAGAGCTAAAAACAACTAGTTACAACTAAGCTACTTAACTAGCTACACAAACAAGCAAGCAAGCTCTACACAAGTAAACTACGAATGTAAAGAGCAAGTGATAGAGCCTAATACCGAATCGAGCAAGTGACAGAATACCAAAGAGACACCAAGATTTATCCCCGTGGTTCGGTTGCTTGCCGGCAACCTACGTCCACGTTGTGGCGAAACACTAACTAGGTGGCTCGCGCACTAATAGGCATCACACGCCTAGCCCATACATAGGGCTGTAAGAACCACCGTAGAGAGAACTCCACAAGCCATGATTCCACTAGAGTAGCTTTTGCGAATCTCCTGCAGGGAATAAGCTCAAGAACCCCTCACAATCACCGATCGGAGCCGAAAACAATCACCACCTTCCACTCAACGATCCACCACCGCTCCAAGCCGTCTAGGTGGCAGCAACCACCAAGAGTAACAAGAAATCCCATAGCAAAATGATAACTAGTGCCACTAGATGCCTCAACTCAAGGCAAATGCACTTTGGATCACTCCCAATCTCACTTGGATGATGAATCTATGAAGAAGATGAGTGGGAGTCACTTGGTTATGCTCAAGAGGGTGTTCAATACTTCAGGGTTCCAAGAGATATCAGCCATGGCCGAGCAAC
>JAHUYU010002730.1:0-16591 GCA_030439765.1 Tripidium arundinaceum
GGCCAATTTACATTAAATTGCAGCACACATTTACATCATGTTCCAAATTAAAATGGCAATGCCAATGACTTGAACTAAAATTATGACATATTTACATGTGAAACCCCCTTCCTTGACATTGTTGTTGATTTCTCCTACCCTATCTTTTCCCGTGTCTTTTTCTTGATGAGAGAAAGCTGCCCAAGCTTGTTCTCTCGTCCATGGAACATAGCATAATTGTCAAAAAGGCATACATCATTGGCAATAGAGATGTGCGCATAATATCATAGCAAACAAGTAGGGAAAATGAACCAGATGAGAACTCAGGATAAGTTTAAGGACCGCTAGCGAAATTTACTCCTGAATTTTAGAATGAATTTAAGGTATTTGATTTTATCAGGTTTTAAAATGGTCAGATTATTTATTGCACAAGCAAATAAAATGTCCTTAGTATGATAATCGTTTAGAATAAATGTCTAATTTGAAATTCCATATACCCGTAGCAATGTACGGGCCATTTCCTAGTATAAACACAAAATATTATCTCAATTCCAAACTCTCTACAACTAAAATGGAGCTTAATAGTGAGTTTCCTATGCATGATAAAAGAAAACCATTGTGTACCAGATTCAATTCCATAAATTGTATGGCAACTGGCATGCAGCAACTAGCCCAATTGAATGTAAGAAGTCATGCAACAACATCACAGAGTAGTTTTTAGTCCTACCTTATGGCTTTGTAATTCTACTGCATCTTTCTAAATAAATCTCCACAGGTACAAATAAATAATTTCTAGAGTTCCAAATGATGGCATTTAATTAATGGCTCGTGGCATAATTTGTTCTAGTCCTCAAATTTTCTCAATTCCTCTTTGTAACAGTGATATGTTCCAACACTTGGGCTCGTTGAAGTTTTTGTTGTTTCAAGCGGTCGCAAGCATAACCGAAAAGGAGCTATTTTAACAAAAATAAAATCACCATTCACCAGAACTATTGCTTTCTTTGATGAGTTGATGAACTTACAAATTCATTGGACATGAAGCACAGTCCTGCAAAACAAGCGAGTCCTCAAGTAAGTACATAGCATATTTTGCACACAAAATTTTACAAGACGTAGGTGTCATAAATATAGAAACCAAATGAGTTCAGAGTTGTATGACAATCGTGCGGTACTTCTCGCATTTCAAGCAATAGGTAACTGATGGCAGTAACATGGTAAACATGTCTAGACGCATCAGGATTTTCAGAAACTTTGAATCCAGAGGAGATTGAAAAGAAAATTTTTCCAAGTACAATTCTTGTGCAAAACCACTCAAGACTGGCTAGCATCCATTTTTTACAAAGTCTAAAAGCACAGTGAAGAAGTAGTATACAAACTTACAGAGACACTAACCTGTCAGGTAGTCCTCAACATCAAGGCCAAACTCCCCAGAGCACACTGAAAAAGACAGGATAAAAAGACAAACTTAGATGCCGTGAGAAGCTATACTAAATTACCAATTACCACAATGCAACTACTGCAACAATGGACAGAGCCCGGACATACACCCTAGCTTCTCCTGGGCTTCAGCATGCATGAGTAGGCCGCCAGTCTCCAGCCAGTGCATGAACGCAAGCATGGACACTACCATCTGTGTCTCGGTCCTCCAATCACCATGGTACCTAAGCCACAACCCTCCAAACACATGAGACATGACACATTTCTTTCCACAACCCGATTGCTAATAACCTGGAAATAGATGCGCCAATATGGATGAAACAATTCACCTGTAGTACTGACCAGGGCACTCCTTGAGGACCTCCGCCAGCTGCGCGTACAGCCCCTTGATCACCTCCACCTGCGCCTTGGCCTTCACGAGCACATCTGCATGGAGAGAGAAAGAGGGTAAACAGTTCCGGAGTAAGCAACGAGATTACGCGCAACGGTGTGGCAAAACCGTAGAAGAAGTGAAATGGGGGAGAAGGGGACTGGAACCTGCGAGGGGGACGGGCTGGTGGACTAGGAGGAGCGCGGCGGTGGCGACGCGGGAGGCGGACTCGATCTCGGCGACGACGGCGCGGATGCGGTCGCGGAGGGTGGAAGACTCGTCGAGCTGCGCGCGGAAGAGCTCGAACTGCGCGTCCATGATGGGAGAAGGCAACCGCGGCGGGGGCTGGGAATCGGGGGCGGCGGAGGCGTGGGGAGGCGCAGGGGAGCAGATGCGGCGCAGCGGAGGAAGGATGAGGGAGGCTCTACGGTAAGGAAGGAGGGCGGCGAGAGGCGGCGAGAGGGAGGACGAGGCGGCGCGGAGACGGAACGCGGCGGCGGTAGCGGTGGCTGCTGCGGCTGCGGGTCTCATTGCGAGTGGGGTTTTGGAGATGTTTTTGATGGCGGAGTCAGGGGAGGCGTGTGTGGGAGCAGGACTGCAGGAGAGAGGCTTCGGGCCGTGGAGAAGACCAGTGTCCATCCAAGTCCGCGGCTAGTTTTGAGCTGGGCCGTACTTGGAACATAAGCCCAAAATCCTAGCAACTACAGGCCTTGCTCGAGCAGGCCTATCCGATCAAGCTATTGTAAAGGGCTCAAATGCATCCCCGCGGGAGATCGTGAAGAGCAACTCTAGTGAAATCATGGCTAGATGGAGTGCACCTCTTGAGTGGTTCTTGCGGCACTCAAATTGTGGGTTTAGCGTGTGAGGCCAATTAGCGCGCGAACCATCAAGTGAGGACTCGCTACAACAACGACGTAGTTTGCCGGCAAGCAACCGAACCTCGAGGATATATCTTGTGTCATCACTTTCCCTGTGTGGTTTGCATACTTCTACTCACTTGCATTTCATTTGTGATTACTTGATCTTGTGAGTAATTGTTGATTGCCTTCATAGTTTAAGTAGCTTAGTGTTGTTTATAGCTTGTTGTAGTTGCTTTCATTAGTAGCTCTTAGTAGTCTTGCTAGTTTGGTAGCTTGTGTGATTGTGTGACATAAACTAGAGATCAAGCAACTAGCATTGCTCTTATGTTCCAAATGAATTTGAAATGTCAATGATTGGAGAGTTAAGCTACTTTCTTGGACTTCAAATTAAGCAAATGAAAAATGGTACATTTGTAAGCTAAGGCGAGTATATCAAGGATATGTTGAAAAAATTTAGGATGGATGAAGTAAAGCCAGTTCACACACCAATGGGCACTAATGGTCATTTGGATCTTGATACAAGTGGTGATGTGATAGATCAAAAGCTATATCAGTCTATGATTGGAAGCCTACTCTATGTAACCGCATCAAGGCCGGATGTGATGTTTAGTGTATACATGTGTGCAAGATTCCAAGCCTCACCAAGAGAAAGTCATTTGAAGGCAACAAACAGAATATTGAGGTACTTGAAGCATACACCCAATGTTGAACTATGGTATCCAAAGGGTCAAACTTTGAGTTGATTGGATATTAGGACTCCGACTATGCGGGATGCAAGGTGGATACAAAGAGCACATTGGGCACATGTCAACTACTTGTAAGGTCACTTGTGTCTTGGTCATCAAAGAAGCAAAATTTGACTGCACTATCAATGCCCGAGGCGGAGTACATTTCGGCAGGTAGTTGTTGTGCACAATTGCTATGGATAAGAGCAACATTGCTAGATTATGGGATCAAGTTCAATCATGTGCTATTGCTATGTGACAATGAGAGTGCCGTGAAGATAACCACCAACCCGGTTCAACACTCAAGAACAAAGCACATTGATATCCGCCATCACTTCATTAGAGATCATCAAGCAAAAGGGGATATCACAATCGAGAGTGTGGGCACCAAAGATCAACTTGCCGATATTTTCATCAAGCCACTTGATGAAGCCCAGTTCTGCAAGTTAAGAAATGAATTGAACATCCTTAACTTCTCCAATATGAGTTGAATGCACCCCAATCAAATTATATGCACCCCAATGACCTCTCCAACAAAGCAAAGGTGAAATTGCTTGTTCTTGTGCATTCATACCTTACTAGCATGTGTAGGTGCATATAGACATATCTAGTGCTTAGTTAAGTCATTCATTGAGAATCAAATGAATTTGAAGTGCATATGGTACCACTATTACATCTATGATTGTTTGATCTAGCGGTAGCATATGACTTGTTTATGGGCTTGTGAACTTAGTGTTTGATCTATATGATAAGCAATCAAGTGTTTAACTCAACTTTGACATGATAACTTTTGAAAGATGTGTGAAGAAGCTTGCCAAAGGTTTAAACCGAGTTAGATTACTTATGCAAGTTGTCTAGATTGAACCACAAGAAGCAAGTGATCCTCAACTTTAAGTGATCATCTCCATCAAAAATGATCTCAAGCGGTGTCTTGCCATGACTACTTCAACCGACAAGAAGATGGTGCATACCTTTTGTGAAAATTGACGATAAAGGGGGAGAAGTAAGTCACAAAGATAGAATGATGGGGAGAAGTGGTTAACAAAGATGGGGGGTGAAAGAAGGACATTAAAGAATAGAAGGGGATCAACAAATTTTGAAGCACACAAGTAGGGAGAGCAAGCTCATGAACTTGATTGATTGCATTTGTTATGTGCATATTCATGTGCTTGCTTGCATTTGCACAAGTTTTAAATTGATATTCATGCTTGTGTGGTGTATGCTAGAAATAGAACTTAATTGTTGAAATGATGACTAGCATGCATAGAATGGTAGCATGTTGTTTTATCAAGTAATACTAGAACCTTACATATAATGTTGATCTCACGGGGTTTCTAGTGTTTTTGATATCTAGCTAACCATGGTGCTATGGGTGGATCAAATGATGAACTCCGATTGGTATCACGCTTCAAAGGTTTACTCTATACACCTTAGCATTATTTGGTAGTAGTAACTCTCCCACAACTCTAATCCATGCATATGTGGAAAGCTTCAATCCAAAACATCTAGCACATATGTAGGGGGAGCTAATACTACCAAATAAGGATTTGTGGAACTTGTCCAATTCTTTTCACATGGTCAAATTGCTTGGGCAAGCAACTCAAATCCAAATTTAAATTCAATTCCTATCTTTGTAACGATTGTCATCAATTACCAAAAAAAGGGAGATTGAAAGCCCTATGTTTGGTTTTGGCTAATTGAGACAACCAAGTGGACTAACCCTATGCTCTAAGTGTTGTTTATGAGATAGGTTGGTTCACATCCAAGATGGAGCAAGGATGGCACTCAAGGAGATGGAGATGGCCAATTGATGATCATGTGCTCCAAACTTGGAAAAGAGAAGGAGAAAAACAAAACCCTATGGGCTCAAGGCAAAGGTATAAGCTAGGGCTTTTATTTTGCAGATCAAAATGTAATAGAGTGTGTGATCGGGTTTATGATAGATAGTCGTACTATAAAGAGGGGAAACTCGAAGTGAAATGCGGTTATCAAGTGCCACTAGGCGAACTAACTCTTTGCATGTGCATTAGAACCTAGTGAGCTAACCAAAACCCTGTGAAAATGTTTTTGAGGAATGCTAACTCACGTACACAATTGATGGTACATCTTGGAGCTAGCACTTTTGCACAAGGGTTGAAGACTTGGATCAAAGGAGTTCACTACCTAGCATTGGACTGTGAAAAGGCGAAGCATTAGACCATTGACCTCTAGGGTCCGACGGCTAACCCTAACATGCAGAGAAGGCAGTGAACGCACACACGCGTCGGACCAAGTTGAAGTACGCCGTCGGACTGAACGCTCACACTGTTCATTGTCCGACGGCCGGTCAGTAGAGAAGGGCGCGCGAGGATCAGGGGCATTGGACCGGCTGGAAAGGTCCGACGGCCACCGTCGGACTCGGTCCGAGTCAATTTGCGCTCTCTGGAACCTTACTGGACCGCATTGGACCGCGTGAATAGTAAGGTCCGACGGTCGACGGACCATGGTGACTCGGACACATGTGAGACGAATGTTGGGCGGCAACGATTGAATTCAAACGGTCGACTCCACGTGGTGAGCTGTAGAGCATCAAACCGAGCGTCATATGGTCTGACGGTCATGGGACTTCGATTCGATGGCCGGTTTGTGGCTGTTTCTTTGGCAAACGGTCACTTGAGCTCTTGGGGGACTATTTAAGTGAGTTGGCCGGCCTTGGCTGACCTCTCTTGTAACCCTGAAGTGTTGCACACCCTCTTGAGCATAACCAAGCACCTCCCACTCATCTCCTTCAAGTGTTCTTCATCCAAGTGAGATTGGGAGAGATTTATAGTGCATTTGCATTGAGTTGAGGCATCTAGTGGCATTAGTGATTGTGTTCGCTGTGGGATTTCTTGTTACTCTTGGTGGTTGCCGCCACCTAGACGGCTTGGAGCAGTGGTGGATTGTTGAGCGGCTTTGGTGATTGTTGCCGGCTGCGATCAAAGTGATTGTGAGGGGTTCTTGTGCTTATTCCCCGTGGGAGATTCGCAAAATGCAAATCTAGTGAAATCGTGGCTTGTGCAGTGCTCTCTAGTGTGGTTCTTACAGCGCCCTTGGTGTGGGCTTGGCGTGTGATGCCAATTAGCGCGTGAACCACCTATCTTGGACTCGCCACAACGTGGACATAGGTTACCGGCAAGCAAACAAACCACAGGGATAAATCTTGGTGTTCATATTGTCCCTTACCCGGTTCGGTTTGCTCTCTATCATACTTGCATTTACATTTCATATAGTTGCATTTATCTTGTTTAGTAGCTCTTGCTAGGTGTAACTTGTAGTCGTAGTTGCGAGTTTGCTTGATTGTGTGAAATCAACCTAGAGATCATAGCAATTAGACCTGTATAGGAGGCTTGCTTGTGGTGAATTAGAGCTAGAGCAAGTAGTTTGCATAGTCGCCATCTTATTTACTAACCACCTTGCTCTAGTCAATTTGTGAGTTTGTAGGGAAATTTTATAGGCTATTCACCCCCCTCTAGCCATTAGATCCTATCAAGTGGTATTGGAGCCGTGGTCATTGTCAATTTAAGGCTTAACATCCTTCGGTGTAACAATGGCTCAAATCAACCATATGGGAAGCCACCATAGTTTGATGGCACAAGCTATGATTATCGGAAGAGAAAGATGTGCACACAATTGAGATCAATGAACACAAAGGTTTGGGAGGTGGTGGATAAGGACTTTGTTGTGCTTGACCCAAATGCTTCAACCCCAAGATAGCAAGAGAACCTCTAATACAATTATATTGCTCTCCATGCACTTTATGACGCTCTTGATCTTAAGGTTTTTGAGCAAATCAAGGATTTTGAGTTTGATTTGAGGTATGGAAGAGATTGCAAGAATCATATGAGGGCACAATGGCGGTCAAGGAAGCAAAGCTATACATTCTCAAGGATAAGTATGCAAGATGCAAGATGGAAAAGTATTCCGGAGATGTTCTATAGGCTCCAAGTGATTGTGAATGAGCTTAGGAGTTTGGGTGACAAAGTGAGTGATGAGGACTTCTCTCAACCAGTTCTTGAGATGCCTCCCACCAAGATTTGAAACATTGGTCACTATCATTGTGAGAGGAGGATTGAAGAATGTAACCCCAAACCAAGTACTAGGTGATGTGGTCACACAAGACACATACCATGAGGAAAGGGATGGGGTTGATCAAGAGGATGAAAAGAAGAAGAAGAGTGTGGCATTCAAAGCCACTACATCATCCAAGAGCAAGGGCAAGAAGAAGAAAGATGAAGCAAGGGCTCTAAAAATCACCAGACGTATCCGGTGGCACACCGGACACCGCACCGGGTGCCCCAACGGCTAGTTTCAAACGGCTCCGAAACTAGCCGTTACCCCTTGTCAGACATCCGGTGCCACCCACTGGACATGTCTGGTGAGTACAACAGCCGAAGGACCTGAAAAACATGCTCTCTGCAAGCTATGTCCGATGCTACACCGGACATGTCCGGTGATTTTTAGAGCCGAATACTTTCCAACTTCGAACTCTCAGGAATTTTGTCGCGTTTGCACCGGACCTGTCTGGTCATGCACGTTTGATGCACACCGGACTTATATGTGATCGGCTGAAAAACTGTGTGCATGAAAACACAGGCCATCGTGTCCAGTGTCCCACCGGACACGTCCGGTGCATGCTAAACAGCAGCACCGAGAGCACTTCACCGCCTCCTCACAAGCGTGCCAACTCTCAAAAGTTTTGCCAAACATGTTAGACCAGAGTTAGCATTTTCAAAGTGTTTTTCACAAACATTTTCGCTTGCTCTCTAATGTGTGTCACTCGGCCTAAATGCACATGTATATAGTTCCAACACCTAGTGGCACTAGATGACCAAATGCACTAATTAGAGATCCCCTCTTAATAGTACGACCATCTATCCTAAATCAGATCACACATTCTATTGCGTCTTAACCGGCAAAACAAAATGCGCTAGCTTATACCTTTGCCTTGAGCCCATGCATTTTGTCTTTCTCTTTCTTCTTTTCCAAGAGTTGAGCACTTGATCACCATTTGGCCTCCATCATCACCTCTATGAGAGTCACCCTTGCTCAACCTTGGTGTGGACCTAACCTATCTCATGCACAACATTAGAGTAGAGGTTAGTCCACTAGTTGTCTCAATTACCAAAACCAAACATAGGGCTTTCAGTGTGCACACATAATATAGAGTTGGCAAGAGTAAAGATAATAACCAAATCAACATTTGTTTTGCGAAAAGTCTAAAATGACACTAAAAATTATAGAGAAAGGGAGAAAAAAATAATTAGCCTAAGTCTCTAATCTCCATCCAACTAATCTAATTCATAGGGAAAAAATCACTGTAATAACATGAATAAAAGAGAGGGGAAGATAAAAGAAAGATAATCTTAAACCATACTGATGCCATTGGAGATAAATGGGAGGAAGAAATAACAAGATAAGTACTAATTAATAGCATTAATTAGTTAATTGGACGTGTATTGCGCAGACTAACTAGGATGTTGTGTAGGAAAAATTCACAACAATAATAACAAGAACAAAGTAGAGGGAGGAAATAATATGGATATTAGTCACAAATCATATAGGTGTCAATGAGAATTAACACAAAGAAGAGATGGTAAACAAATGAAGCACTAATTAGTAATACCATCCTTTTTTAGCTAATTAAAGGGGGTTATACAGAGGAGCATGCAAGAGGTTAAGGGGTGTCAGGTCCCCCTAGCCCCCTCCCTCCGCCACTTACGGTTAGGTTGACCCATCTTTCCCATTGGGTCAATAGGTCCTAACTCTATCTACCTATTTTTGATTTTGAGATCGGCCG
The DNA here is from genome assembly GCA_030439765.1 of Tripidium arundinaceum. NCBI lineage: Eukaryota > Viridiplantae > Streptophyta > Magnoliopsida > Poales > Poaceae > Tripidium > Tripidium arundinaceum. Next base: position 9,190 of record JAHUYU010002730.1, read on the forward strand.
CTATGGCCCATAGGCCTTACTTTCGTGAGTTTGGCCAACTACCTAATGGATCGACCCAGCCCATTCCCATCTCTAACCACCCGATGTATGGATGATGTTTTTTGGGAGCTCCTATCGATGTAAAACACCTATGACTAGAGGCAATATGTTGTAGGATTTTACTATGTTCCGAACAATGTAATGTGTGTATTGTTGTTATATGAACTAGCAAATGTTTGGTAATGTGATATGCATCATGATCTTTATATGAACTAGTATGGTTTGTTGTTCCTTGTTGTATGACCAAACTATTCTTTTTTTAATTTCTTTAGCCTAATTTTGTTCCTTTAAATATTGCTAGTGTTTGAGATTGTTTGTACAACTTATTTTTTTACTGCATGAATGTCAATCGGAGTTCATCATTTGATCCACCCATAGCACCATGGTTAGCTAGATATCAAAAACACTAGAAACCCCGTGAGATCAACATTATATGTAAGGTTCTAGTATTACTTGATAAAACAACATGCTACCATTCTATGCATGCTAGTCATCATTTCAACAATTAAGTTCTATTTCTAGCATACACCACACAAGCATGAATATCAATTTAAAACTTGTGCAAATGCAAGCAAGCACATGAATATGCACATAACAAATGCAATCAATCAAGTTCATGAGCTTGCTCTCCCTACTTGTGTGCTTCAAAATTTGTTGATCCCCTTCTATTCTTTAATGTCCTTCTTTCACCCCCCATCTTTGTTAACCACTTCTCCCCATCATTCTATCTTTGTGACTTACTTCTCCCCCTTTATCGTCAATTTTCACAAAAGGTATGCACCATCTTCTTGTCGGTTGAAGTAGTCATGGCAAGACACCGCTTGAGATCATTTTGATGGAGATGATCACTTAAAGTTGAGGATCACTTGCTTCTTGTGGTTCAATCTAGACAACTTGCATAAGTAATCTAACTCGGTTTAAACCTTTGGCAAGCTTCTTCACACATCTTTCAAAAGTTATCATGTCAAAGTTGAGTTAAACACTTGATTGCTTATCATATAGATCAAACACTAAGTTCACAAGCCCATAAACAAGTCATATGCTACCGCTAGATCAAACAATCATAGATGTAATAGTGGTACCATATGCACTTCAAATTCATTTGATTCTCAATGAATGACTTAACTAAGCACTAGATATGTCTATATGCACCTACACATGCTAGTAAGGTATGAATGCACAAGAACAAGCAATTTCACCTTTGCTTTGTTGGAGAGGTCATTGGGGTGCATATAATTTGATTGGGGTGCATTCAACTCATATTGGAGAAGTTAAGGATGTTCAATTCATTTCTTAACTTGCAGAACTGGGCTTCATCAAGTGGCTTGATGAAAATATCGGCAAGTTGATCTTTGGTGCCCACACTCTCGATTGTGATATCCCCTTTTGCTTGATGATCTCTAATGAAGTGATGGCGGATATCAATGTGCTTTGTTCTTGAGTGTTGAACCGGGTTGGTGGTTATCTTCACGGCACTCTCATTGTCACATAGCAATAGCACATGATTGAACTTGATCCCATAATCTAGCAATGTTGCTCTTATCCATAGCAATTGTGCACAACAACTACCTGCCGAAATGTACTCCGCCTCGGGCATTGATAGTGCAGTCAAATTTTGCTTCTTTGATGACCAAGACACAAGTGACCTTACAAGTAGTTGACATGTGCCCAATGTGCTCTTTGTATCCACCTTGCATCCCGCATAGTCGGAGTCCTAATATCCAATCAACTCAAAGTTTGACCCTTTGGATACCATAGTTCAACATTGGGTGTATGCTTCAAGTACCTCAATATTCTGTTTGTTGCCTTCAAATGACTTTCTCTTGGTGAGGCTTGGAATCTTGCACACATGTATACACTAAACATCACATCCGGCCTTGATGCGGTTACATAGAGTAGGCTTCCAATCATAGACTGATATAGCTTTTGATCTATCACATCACCACTTGTATCAAGATCCAAATGACCATTAGTGCCCATTGGTGTGTGAACTGGCTTTACTTCATCCATCCTAAATTTTTTCAACATATCCTTGATATACTCGCCTTAGCTTACAAATGTACCATTTTTCATTTGCTTAATTTGAAGTCCAAGAAAGTAGCTTAACTCTCCAATCATTGACATTTCAAATTCATTTGGAACATAAGAGCAATGCTAGTTGCTTGATCTCTAGTTTATGTCACACAATCACACAAGCTACCAAACTAGCAAGACTACTAAGAGCTACTAATGAAAGCAACTACAACAAGCTATAAACAACACTAAGCTACTTAAACTATGAAGGCAATCAACAATTACTCACAAGATCAAGTAATCACAAATGAAATGCAAGTGAGTAGAAGTATGCAAACCACACAGGGAAAGTGATGACACAAGATATATCCTCGAGGTTCGGTTGCTTGCCGGCAAACTACGTCGTTGTTGTAGCGAGTCCTCACTTGATGGTTCGCGCGCTAATTGGCCTCACACGCTAAACCCACAATTTGAGTGCCGCAAGAACCACTCAAGAGGTGCACTCCATCTAGCCATGATTTCACTAGAGTTGCTCTTCACGATCTCCCGCGGGGATGCATTTGAGCCCTTTACAATAGCTTGATCGGATAGGCCTGCTCGAGCAAGGCCTGTAGTTGCTAGGATTTTGGGCTTATGTTCCAAGTACGGCCCAGCTCAAAACTAGCCGCGGACTTGGATGGACACTGGTCTTCTCCACGGCCCGAAGCCTCTCTCCTGCAGTCCTGCTCCCACACACGCCTCCCCTGACTCCGCCATCAAAAACATCTCCAAAACCCCACTCGCAATGAGACCCGCAGCCGCAGCAGCCACCGCTACCGCCGCCGCGTTCCGTCTCCGCGCCGCCTCGTCCTCCCTCTCGCCGCCTCTCGCCGCCCTCCTTCCTTACCGTAGAGCCTCCCTCATCCTTCCTCCGCTGCGCCGCATCTGCTCCCCTGCGCCTCCCCACGCCTCCGCCGCCCCCGATTCCCAGCCCCCGCCGCGGTTGCCTTCTCCCATCATGGACGCGCAGTTCGAGCTCTTCCGCGCGCAGCGGAGGAAGGATGAGGGAGGCTCTACGGTAAGGAAGGAGGGCGGCGAGAGGCGGCGAGAGGGAGGACGAGGCGGCGCGGAGACGGAACGCGGCGGCGGTAGCGGTGGCTGCTGCGGCTGCGGGTCTCATTGCGAGTGGGGTTTTGGAGATGTTTTTGATGGCGGAGTCAGGGGAGGCGTGTGTGGGAGCAGGACTGCAGGAGAGAGGCTTCGGGCCGTGGAGAAGACCAGTGTCCATCCAAGTCCGCGGCTAGTTTTGAGCTGGGCCGTACTTGGAACATAAGCCCAAAATCCTAGCAACTACAGGCCTTGCTCGAGCAGGCCTATCCGATCAAGCTATTGTAAAGGGCTCAAATGCATCCCCGCGGGAGATCGTGAAGAGCAACTCTAGTGAAATCATGGCTAGATGGAGTGCACCTCTTGAGTGGTTCTTGCGGCACTCAAATTGTGGGTTTAGCGTGTGAGGCCAATTAGCGCGCGAACCATCAAGTGAGGACTCGCTACAACAACGACGTAGTTTGCCGGCAAGCAACCGAACCTCGAGGATATATCTTGTGTCATCACTTTCCCTGTGTGGTTTGCATACTTCTACTCACTTGCATTTCATTTGTGATTACTTGATCTTGTGAGTAATTGTTGATTGCCTTCATAGTTTAAGTAGCTTAGTGTTGTTTATAGCTTGTTGTAGTTGCTTTCATTAGTAGCTCTTAGTAGTCTTGCTAGTTTGGTAGCTTGTGTGATTGTGTGACATAAACTAGAGATCAAGCAACTAGCATTGCTCTTATGTTCCAAATGAATTTGAAATGTCAATGATTGGAGAGTTAAGCTACTTTCTTGGACTTCAAATTAAGCAAATGAAAAATGGTACATTTGTAAGCTAAGGCGAGTATATCAAGGATATGTTGAAAAAATTTAGGATGGATGAAGTAAAGCCAGTTCACACACCAATGGGCACTAATGGTCATTTGGATCTTGATACAAGTGGTGATGTGATAGATCAAAAGCTATATCAGTCTATGATTGGAAGCCTACTCTATGTAACCGCATCAAGGCCGGATGTGATGTTTAGTGTATACATGTGTGCAAGATTCCAAGCCTCACCAAGAGAAAGTCATTTGAAGGCAACAAACAGAATATTGAGGTACTTGAAGCATACACCCAATGTTGAACTATGGTATCCAAAGGGTCAAACTTTGAGTTGATTGGATATTAGGACTCCGACTATGCGGGATGCAAGGTGGATACAAAGAGCACATTGGGCACATGTCAACTACTTGTAAGGTCACTTGTGTCTTGGTCATCAAAGAAGCAAAATTTGACTGCACTATCAATGCCCGAGGCGGAGTACATTTCGGCAGGTAGTTGTTGTGCACAATTGCTATGGATAAGAGCAACATTGCTAGATTATGGGATCAAGTTCAATCATGTGCTATTGCTATGTGACAATGAGAGTGCCGTGAAGATAACCACCAACCCGGTTCAACACTCAAGAACAAAGCACATTGATATCCGCCATCACTTCATTAGAGATCATCAAGCAAAAGGGGATATCACAATCGAGAGTGTGGGCACCAAAGATCAACTTGCCGATATTTTCATCAAGCCACTTGATGAAGCCCAGTTCTGCAAGTTAAGAAATGAATTGAACATCCTTAACTTCTCCAATATGAGTTGAATGCACCCCAATCAAATTATATGCACCCCAATGACCTCTCCAACAAAGCAAAGGTGAAATTGCTTGTTCTTGTGCATTCATACCTTACTAGCATGTGTAGGTGCATATAGACATATCTAGTGCTTAGTTAAGTCATTCATTGAGAATCAAATGAATTTGAAGTGCATATGGTACCACTATTACATCTATGATTGTTTGATCTAGCGGTAGCATATGACTTGTTTATGGGCTTGTGAACTTAGTGTTTGATCTATATGATAAGCAATCAAGTGTTTAACTCAACTTTGACATGATAACTTTTGAAAGATGTGTGAAGAAGCTTGCCAAAGGTTTAAACCGAGTTAGATTACTTATGCAAGTTGTCTAGATTGAACCACAAGAAGCAAGTGATCCTCAACTTTAAGTGATCATCTCCATCAAAAATGATCTCAAGCGGTGTCTTGCCATGACTACTTCAACCGACAAGAAGATGGTGCATACCTTTTGTGAAAATTGACGATAAAGGGGGAGAAGTAAGTCACAAAGATAGAATGATGGGGAGAAGTGGTTAACAAAGATGGGGGGTGAAAGAAGGACATTAAAGAATAGAAGGGGATCAACAAATTTTGAAGCACACAAGTAGGGAGAGCAAGCTCATGAACTTGATTGATTGCATTTGTTATGTGCATATTCATGTGCTTGCTTGCATTTGCACAAGTTTTAAATTGATATTCATGCTTGTGTGGTGTATGCTAGAAATAGAACTTAATTGTTGAAATGATGACTAGCATGCATAGAATGGTAGCATGTTGTTTTATCAAGTAATACTAGAACCTTACATATAATGTTGATCTCACGGGGTTTCTAGTGTTTTTGATATCTAGCTAACCATGGTGCTATGGGTGGATCAAATGATGAACTCCGATTGACATTCATGCAGTAAAAAAATAAGTTGTACAAACAATCTCAAACACTAGCAATATTTAAAGGAACAAAATTAGGCTAAAGAAATTAAAAAAAGAATAGTTTGGTCATACAACAAGGAACAACAAACCATACTAGTTCATATAAAGATCATGATGCATATCACATTACCAAACATTTGCTAGTTCATATAACAACAATACACACATTACATTGTTCGGAACATAGTAAAATCCTACAACATATTGCCTCTAGTCATAGGTGTTTTACATCGATAGGAGCTCCCAAAAAACATCATCCATACATCGGGTGGTTAGAGATGGGAATGGGCTGGGTCGATCCATTAGGTAGTTGGCCAAACTCACGAAAGTAAGGCCTATGGGCCATAGCGGCCGATCTCAAAATCAAAAATAGGTAGATAGAGTTAGGACCTATTGACCCAATGGGAAAGATGGGTCAACCTAACCGTAAGTGGCGGAGGGAGGGGGCTAGGGGGACCTGACACCCCTTAACCTCTTGCATGCTCCTCTGTATAACCCCCTTTAATTAGCTAAAAAAGGATGGTATTACTAATTAGTGCTTCATTTGTTTACCATCTCTTCTTTGTGTTAATTCTCATTGACACCTATATGATTTGTGACTAATATCCATATTATTTCCTCCCTCTACTTTGTTCTTGTTATTATTGTTGTGAATTTTTCCTACACAACATCCTAGTTAGTCTGCGCAATACACGTCCAATTAACTAATTAATGCTATTAATTAGTACTTATCTTGTTATTTCTTCCTCCCATTTATCTCCAATGGCATCAGTATGGTTTAAGATTATCTTTCTTTTATCTTCCCCTCTCTTTTATTCATGTTATTACAGTGATTTTTTCCCTATGAATTAGATTAGTTGGATGGAGATTAGAGACTTAGGCTAATTATTTTTTTCTCCCTTTCTCTATAATTTTTAGTGTCATTTTAGACTTTTCGCAAAACAAATGTTGATTTGGTTATTATCTTTACTCTTGCCAACTCTATATTATGTGTGCACACTGAAAGCCCTATGTTTGGTTTTGGTAATTGAGACAACTAGTGGACTAACCTCTACTCTAATGTTGTGCATGAGATAGGTTAGGTCCACACCAAGGTTGAGCAAGGGTGACTCTCATAGAGGTGATGATGGAGGCCAAATGGTGATCAAGTGCTCAACTCTTGGAAAAGAAGAAAGAGAAAGACAAAATGCATGGGCTCAAGGCAAAGGTATAAGCTAGCGCATTTTGTTTTGCCGGTTAAGACGCAATAGAATGTGTGATCTGATTTAGGATAGATGGTCGTACTATTAAGAGGGGATCTCTAATTAGTGCATTTGGTCATCTAGTGCCACTAGGTGTTGGAACTATATACATGTGCATTTAGGCCGAGTGACACACATTAGAGAGCAAGCGAAAATGTTTGTGAAAAACACTTTGAAAATGCTAACTCTGGTCTAACATGTTTGGCAAAACTTTTGAGAGTTGGCACGCTTGTGAGGAGGCGGTGAAGTGCTCTCGGTGCTGCTGTTTAGCATGCACCGGACGTGTCCGGTGGGACACTGGACACGATGGCCTGTGTTTTCATGCACACAGTTTTTCAGCCGATCACATATAAGTCCGGTGTGCATCAAACGTGCATGACCAGACAGGTCCGGTGCAAACGCGACAAAATTCCTGAGAGTTCGAAGTTGGAAAGTATTCGGCTCTAAAAATCACCGGACAT
>JAHUYU010000269.1:0-23377 GCA_030439765.1 Tripidium arundinaceum
ATACGTGAAGGGGTTTAGATTAAGCCAGATTCTCTTAAATGATGCATGCTTCGGCCTATTCGTTCGCTCAAGCCGGAATATAACGACATTCGCATAAAATTTGGCACATCGTACACTCACTTTTCGTATGCTACGATTCTTACGTAACGTAAGTTAGTATACCTGCAGAAATTGATTAGAAAAAACAGTGGCACTATTCTAGATAGACCATATTGATAGGGCTCATACTTATTTACGTAAATTTATCGTACCCTATTTTTCACAAAACTTTTGTTGTTCAAATTTTTAAGTTTTTTAAAAGAGTGATTAAGCTCGTAAACTCATTATTAGCTCTGGTACCAACTGTGGCAGAACTGTCTGAAATAACACACTTTCAGAGGCGCTTGTTTCCCACTAGACACTAAGCACCCCAAAAGTGAGCCAATTCAAGCAGTTCCATCGAGCACACCTCAAGAGAGAACTCGAAACAATCCATAATTTTACACCCGGGATCCAATAATGAGTACAAGTTTACAACACTTAGTCCATTTCAGACAACATAGTCTTGAAAATTATTTATTACAATATTAGAGTTCAGAGTGCGATAATTAAACAGCGGAAATAAACATCTAGCGGAAGCGATACAAGGATCCGTCTATGCCCACCAGAAGAATCCTCCACACAAAAGCTACTCCTCAAGCTATACCTGCAACAAGGGTAAATAAACCCTGAGTGCACAATGTACTCGCAAGACTTACCCGACTAGAGGGAATATATTTTTTGACTCTCAAGGATATGCTGGGCTACATTGATTCGCGAATCGCCGTTTCTGACTGTACGACTTGACTATGGTCTAACACCGTAGTAAGAACTGGAATATGATAGATAGAAATTGATTCTGATTGCTTAACCCTTACTTGAAAGTAGAACATGTGCTTACTTAGAATAGTTAGTTAATGAAGTAATCTTGACTGCTAATAAAATTTGAGCATAAAGATTAACTAGTAGTAATGCTTTCGGCAAAAATCAAAGAAAATAGCAAACATACAGCCCAGCATATCCTTGAGAGTCAAAAAATATATTCCCTCTAGTCGGGTAAGTCTTGCGAGTACATTGTGCACTCAGGGTTTATTTACCCTTGTTGCAGGTATAGCTTGAGGAGTAGCTTTTGTGTGGAGGATTCTTCTGGTGGGCATAGACGGATCCTTGTATCGCTTCCGCTAGATGTTTATTTCCGCTGTTTAATTATCGCACTCTGAACTCTAATATTGTAATAAATAATTTTCAAGACTATGTTGTCTGAAATGGACTAAGTGTTGTAAACTTGTACTCATTATTGGATCCCGGGTGTAAAATTATGGATTGTTTCGAGTTCTCTCTTGAGGTGTGCTCGATGGAACTGCTTGAATTGGCTCACTTTTGGGGTGCTTAGTGTCTAGTGGAAACAAGCGCCTCTGAAAGTGTGTTATTTCAGACAGTTCTGCCACAGTTGGTACCAGAGCTAATAATGAGTTTACGAGCTTAATCACTCTTTTAAAAAACTTAAAAATTTGAACAACAAAAGTTTTGTGAAAAATAGGGTACGATAAATTTACGTAAATAAGTATGAGCCCTATCAATATGGTCTATCTAGAATAGTGCCACTGTTTTTTCTAATCAATTTCTGCAGGTATACTAACTTACGTTACGTAAGAATCGTAGCATACGAAAAGTGAGTGTACGATGTGCCAAATTTTATGCGAATGTCGTTATATTCCGGCTTGAGCGAACGAATAGGCCGAAGCATGCATCATTTAAGAGAATCTGGCTTAATCTAAACCCCTTCACGTATAATCTTGAGTAGTTAAAATTGATAAAGAAGAATAAATAAAAAGAACTGCTTCCTTTCTTAATAAAAATGTCTTAGTCTTCAAATAGCATTTCGAACCTTATCATCTTTCTAAATCTTTTGTTCCTAATCTGGTGGTATTGTTCCCTAAGGGTGGTTCCAATCTGTTTACAGATGAACCTGAGGTCCGGTCACGGGAGCACCAGTGCTGGAACAGGCCGTGGCGTTGGCGAAGGCCATGGTGAAAATGGTCGTGGTGATGACAACAGCAATGCCAATGGGGAGAGCGACGGAGCCCCACATTTGGCACCTCTTCCTCCGCCACCTCCCATGACTCATGCGCAGATGATGGCCGAGATGTTGGCTACTCGCCATAAGTCAGCCCGTGCTTTGGAGATGCTGGCACAGGCTATTGGTGGTTTCGCCCGTGGCGGCAATGGTGGCAATGGTGGGAACGGGGGTGGTGCCCGTGGTCCCGAGAGGGTCTGCTTCTACCAGGACTTCTTGAGGGCGCACCCGCCCACGTTCACGCCCACTGCTGAGCCTCTCGACGCGGAGCATTGGCTTCGTGTTATGGAACAGAAGTTCTTGCTGCTCAAATGTGACGGACGAACAGAAGTGCGCTTCGCCGCACAGTAGCTTCTGGGATCTGCCAATGCATGGTGGGATACTTTCAATGCCATACAGCCTGTGGATCATCGTGTGAGTTGGCAGGAGTTTACCACTGCTTTCCGTCAGCACTATATTCCTGCGGGTTTGTTGAACAGGAAGCTGTCCGAATTTCTGGATCTGAAGCAGGGGAATATTACTGTGATGGAGTACGTGAATAAGTTCAACCATCTTGCACAGTATGCTGGGACTCATGTGGACACCGATGGGAAGAAGATGGATCGTTTCTATCGCGGTCTCTCTTGTATCTTACAAGAGAAGCTGTATGCAGGAGGCTATCAGACTTTTTGTGCAATGATGAATGCTGCTATTGCCATAGAGAGACTTCAACGTGACTCTCAGGCAGAATGGAAGCGCAAGAGGGTGGTTTCTGGGTCTTCTAGTCACCCACAGGCTCAGAAGGTACAGGTTGTTAGGAGGATGTCTTATCATTCTTCGAGCGGACAGCAGTCCCGTCAGACTCAGCAGACTCACCAGGCACTGCCTACTCAGTATCGTGCACCTACTCAGCAGGTGCAGCAACCTCAGGGACAGCAGGTTCCGCCTTGGCAGGGACTGGGGATCAAGCTGGGTGCTTGTTTCAAGTGTGGCAAGAAAGGCCACTACACTCGGGAGTGTCCTCAGAACCAGCCTCTTCAGTCTTCTCAGCCTTCAGCTAACTCCCGTCTGGTCAAGAGGACTATTATCAGAAAGAAAGTGTCGGTCAGCCGCTCGGGACAGGTTAACTACACGGAGACTGAGAAAATTCCACAGGGAGAGCCTGTGATGGCTGGTATGTTCACCATCAATTCCCAACCAGCATATGTGTTATTGATTCGGGTGCATCACATTCATTCATGAGTACGGAGTTTGCACAAAAGCACAATATATCTACTATGGCTATTCCTATTACCTATAAAATCAAAGCCCCGGGTGCACAGTTGTGCATTAAAACTCGGACGGACACAGTCAGTTTAGTGCTAGCCACTCACCCTTATCGTCTCCAGTTCATGGTGCTGCCTGGGCAAGGCATAGATGCAATTCTGGGAATGAACTGATTGAGGAATTATGGGGTAGTCTTGAACCTTAAGCAGAGAATTGTTGAGTTGAGGCTTCCTTTTTCTGAGGATAGGATGTCTCTTCTTATGTCTTCCGTCCCTGCATTACCAGTTGTTGCTCATGTCGAAGCTTTTCCTGATCTTGCTTCTATTTCTGTGGTCTATGAGTTTCCTGATGTCTTTCCCGATGATCTACCTGGGTTACCTCCAGATAGAGATGTGGAATTTTTTATTGAGTTAGAACCTGGTACCGCCCCTATTTCTCGGCGTCCTTACCGCATGGCTCCACCAGAATTGGCTGAAATGAAGAAACAGTTGGAAGAATTGTTGGAGAAAGGATTTATCCGTCCTAGTTCATCAACATGGGGTTGTCCAGCTATTTTCCTGAAGAAAAAGGACGGCACTCTTCGCATGTGTGTGGATTATCGCCCTCTCAATGCGGTAACTGTTAAGAACAAATATCCTTTGTCCCGCATCGATACTCTGTTTGATCAGTTGGCTGGTGCAAAGGTGTTTTCAAAAATTGACCTCCGTTCGGGGTATCACCAAATTAAAATTCGGACGCAGGATATACCAAAGACAGTTTTCTCTACTAGGTATGGTCTGTATGAGTACCTAGTGATGTCTTTTGGTCTCACAAATGCTCCTGCATTCTTTATGTATCTCATGAACTCAGTCATTATGCTAGAGTTGGACAAGTTTGTAGTGGTGTTCATCGATGATATTTTGGTGTACTTCAAAAATATCGAAGAGCATACACAGCACCTTCGCGTAGTCTTGACTCGACTGCGTGAACATAAGTTGTACGCTAAGTTCAGCAAGTGTGAGTTTTGTTTGGATCGAGTGCAATTTTTGGGGCATGTCCTAACCCCGGAAGGTGTCTCTGTTAATCCTAGCAAAGTACAAGAGGTGCTAGATTGAAAGTCTCCAAAGTCAGTACATCAAATTCGGCAGTTCCTTGGTCTTGCTGGTTACTACCGGCGTTTCATTCCTGAGTTCTCCAAGATAGCTCACCACCCAAGGGAACCACTAACTGGTCCTTGAACTTCACCAGTCTGATGTGATTTTCGACTCAAAGCATCAGCTACCACATTCGCTTTTCCAGGATGATAATGAACTTCCAAATTGTAATTCTTGATTAACTCGAGCCACCTTCTTTACCTCATATTCAACTCGGATTAAGTAAAAATATATTTGAGGCTGTTGTGGTCGGTATAAATATGCATCTTGTTTCCCAACAAATAATATCTCCAAATTTTTAGAGCGTGCACAACTGCAGCCAGTTCTAAATCATGGGTGGGATAATTCACCTCATGCTTTTTCAGTTGACGTGAAGCATAAGCTATCACACATCCATCTTGCATAAGCACACAACCAAGTCCTGTCTTGGATGCGTCACAATACACATCAAATGGCTTGTCAATATCCGGTTGGGCAAGAACAGGAGTAGAGGTAAGAAGTTTCCTCAGAGCTTGAAAAGCTTCTTCACAAGCTGGACTCCATACAACCTTAACATCCTTCTGAAGCAACTTGGTCATTGGTCGAGCTATCTTGGAGAACTCAGGAATGAAACGCCGGTAGTAACCAGCAAGACCAAGGAACTGCCGAATTTGATGTACTGACTTTGGAGACTTTCAATCTAGCACCTCTTGTACTTTGCTAGGATTAACAGAGACACCTTCCGGGGTTAGGACATGCCCCAAAAATTGCACTCGATCCAAACAAAACTCACACTTGCTGAACTTAGCGTACAACTTATGTTCACGCAGTCGAGTCAAGACTACGCGAAGGTGCTGTGTATGCTCTTCGATATTTTTGAAGTACACCAAAATATCATCGATGAACACCACTACAAACTTGTCCAACTCTAGCATAATGACTGAGTTCATGAGATACATAAAGAATGCAGGAGCATTTGTGAGACCAAAAGACATCACTAGGTACTCATACAGACCATACCTAGTAGAGAAAACTGTCTTTGGTATATCCTGCGTCCGAATTTTAATTTGGTGATACCCCGAACGGAGGTCAATTTTTGAAAACACCTTTGCACCAGCCAACTGATCAAACAGAGTATCGATGCGGGACAAAGGATATTTGTTCTTAACAGTTACCGCATTGAGAGGGCGATAATCCACACACATGCGAAGAGTGCCGTCCTTTTTCTTCAGGAAAATAGCTGGACAACCCCATGTTGATGAACTAGGACGGATAAATCCTTTCTCCAACAATTCTTCCAACTGTTTCTTCATTTCAGCCAATTCTGGTGGAGCCATGCGGTAAGGACGCCGAGAAATAGGGGCGGTACCAGGTTCTAACTCAATAAAAAATTCCACATCTCTATCTGGAGGTAACCCAGGTAGATCATCGGGAAAGACATCAGGAAACTCATAGACCACAGAAATAGAAGCAAGATCAGGAAAAGCTTCGACATGAGCAACAACTGGTAATGCAGGGACGGAAGACATAAGAAGAGACATCCTATCCTCAGAAAAAGGAAGCCTCAACTCAACAATTCTCTGCTTAAGGTTCAAGACTACCCCATAATTCCTCAATCAGTTCATTCCCAGAATTGCATCTATGCCTTGCCCAGGCAGCACCATGAACTGGAGACGATAAGGGTGAGTGGCTAGCACTAAACTGACTGTGTCCGTCCGAGTTTTAATGCACAACTGTGCACCCGGGGCTTTGATTTTATAGGTAATAGGAATAGCCATAGTAGATATATTGTGCTTTTGTGCAACTCCGTACTCATGATGAATCGTGATGCACCCGATCAAATACCACATCTGCTGGTCTGGGAATTGATGGTGAACATACCAGCCATCACAGGCTCTCCCTGTGGAATCTTTCTCAGTCTCCGTGTAGTTAACCTGTCCCGAGCGGCTGACCGACACTTTCTTTCTGATAATAGTCCTCTTGACCCAGTCGGGAGTTAGCTGAAGCTGAGACGACTGAAGAGGCTGGTTCTGAGGACACTCCCGAGTGTAGTGGCCTTTCTTGCCACACTTGAAACAAGCACCCAGCTTGATCCCCAGTCCCTGCCAAGGCGGCACCTGCTGTCCCTGAGGTTGCTGCACCTGCTGAGTAGGTGCACGATACTGAGTAGGCAGTGCCTGGTGAGTCTGCTGAGTCTGACGGGACTGCTGTCCGCTCGAAGAATGATAAGACATCCTCCTAACAACCTGTACCTTCTGAGCCTGTGGGTGACTAGAAGACCCAGAAACCACCCTCTTGCGCTTCCATTCTGCCTGAGAGTCACGTTGAAGTCTCTCTATGGCAATAGCAGCATTCATCATTGCACAAAAAGTCTGATAGCCTCCTGCATACAGCTTCTCTTGTAAGATACAAGAGAGACCGCGATAGAAACGATCCATCTTCTTCCCATCGGTGTCCACATGAGTCCCAGCATACTGTGCAAGATGGTTGAACTTATTCACGTACTCCATCACAGTAATATTCCCCTGCTTCAGATCCAGAAATTCGGACAGCTTCCTGTTCAACAAACCCGCAGGAATATAGTGCTGACGGAAAGCAGTGGTAAACTCCTGCCAACTCACACGATGATCCACAGGCTGTATGGCATTGAAAGTATCCCACCATGCATTGGCAGATCCCAGAAGCTACTGTGCGGCGAAGCGCACTTCTGTTCGTCCGTCACATTTGAGCAGCAAGAACTTCTGTTCCATAACACGAAGCCAATGCTCCGCGTCGAGAGGCTCAGCAGTGGGCGTGAACGTGGGCGGGTGCGCCCTCAAGAAGTCCTGGTAGAAGCAGACCCTCTCGGGACCACGGGCACCACCCCCGTTCCCACCATTGCCACCATTGCCGCCACGGGCGAAACCACCAATAGCCTGTGCCAGCATCTCCAAAGCACGGGCTGACTTATGGCGAGTAGCCAACATCTCGGCCATCATCTGCGCATGAGTCATGGGAGGTGGCGGAGGAAGAGGTGCCAAATGTGGGGCTCCGTCGCTCTCCCCATTGGCATTGCTGTTGTCATCACCACGACCATTTTCACCATGGCCTTCGCCAACGCCACGGCCTGTTCCAGCACTGGTGCTCCCGTGACCGGACCTCAGGTTCATCTGTAAACAGATTGGAACCACCCTTAGGGAACAATACCACCAGATTAGGAACAAAAGATTTAGAAAGATGATAAGGTTCGAAATGCTATTTGAAGACTAAGACATTTTTATTAAGAAAGGAAGCAGTTCTTTTTATTTATTCTTCTTTATCAATTTTAACTACTCAAGATTATACGTGAAGGGGTTTAGATTAAGCCAGATTCTCTTAAATGATGCATGCTTCGGCCTATTCGTTCGCTCAAGCCGGAATATAACGACATTCGCATAAAATTTGGCACATCGTACACTCACTTTTCGTATGCTACGATTCTTACGTAACGTAAGTTAGTATACCTGCAGAAATTGATTAGAAAAAACAGTGGCACTATTCTAGATAGACCATATTGATAGGGCTCATACTTATTTACGTAAATTTATCGTACCCTATTTTTCACAAAACTTTTGTTGTTCAAATTTTTAAGTTTTTTAAAAGAGTGATTAAGCTCGTAAACTCATTATTAGCTCTGGTACCAACTGTGGCAGAACTGTCTGAAATAACACACTTTCAGAGGCGCTTGTTTCCCACTAGACACTAAGCACCCCAAAAGTGAGCCAATTCAAGCAGTTCCATCGAGCACACCTCAAGAGAGAACTCGAAACAATCCATAATTTTACACCCGGGATCCAATAATGAGTACAAGTTTACAACACTTAGTCCATTTCAGACAACATAGTCTTGAAAATTATTTATTACAATATTAGAGTTCAGAGTGCGATAATTAAACAGCGGAAATAAACATCTAGCGGAAGCGATACAAGGATCCGTCTATGCCCACCAGAAGAATCCTCCACACAAAAGCTACTCCTCAAGCTATACCTGCAACAAGGGTAAATAACCCTGAGTGCACAATGTACTCGCAAGACTTACCCGACTAGAGGGAATATATTTTTTGACTCTCAAGGATATGCTGGGCTGTATGGTTTGCTATTTTCTTTGATTTTTGCCGAAAGCATTACTACTAGTTAATCTTTATGCTCAAATTTTATTAGCAGTCAAGATTACTTCATTAACTAACTATTCTAAGTAAGCACATGTTCTACTTTCAAGTAAGGGTTAAGCAATCAGAATCAATTTCTATCTATCATATTCCAGTTCTTACTACGGTGTTAGACCATAGTCAAGTCGTACAGTCAGAAACGGCGATTCGCGAATCAATGTAGCCCAGCATATCCTTGAGAGTCAAAAAATATATTCCCTCTAGTCGGGTAAGTCTTGCGAGTACATTGTGCACTCAGGGTTTATTTACCCTTGTTGCAGGTATAGCTTGAGGAGTAGCTTTTGTGTGGAGGATTCTTCTGGTGGGCATAGACGGATCCTTGTATCGCTTCCGCTAGATGTTTATTTCCGCTGTTTAATTATCGCACTCTGAACTCTAATATTGTAATAAATAATTTTCAAGACTATGTTGTCTGAAATGGACTAAGTGTTGTAAACTTGTACTCATTATTGGATCCCGGGTGTAAAATTATGGATTGTTTCGAGTTCTCTCTTGAGGTGTGCTCGATGGAACTGCTTGAATTGGCTCACTTTTGGGGTGCTTAGTGTCTAGTGGGAAACAAGCGCCTCTGAAAGTGTGTTATTTCAGACAGTTCTGCCACAGTTGGTACCAGAGCTAATAATGAGTTTACGAGCTTAATCACTCTTTTAAAAAACTTAAAAATTTGAACAACAAAAGTTTTGTGAAAAATAGGGTACGATAAATTTACGTAAATAAGTATGAGCCCTATCAATATGGTCTATCTAGAATAGTGCCACTGTTTTTTCTAATCAATTTCTGCAGGTATACTAACTTACGTTACGTAAGAATCGTAGCATACGAAAAGTGAGTGTACGATGTGCCAAATTTTATGCGAATGTCGTTATATTCCGGCTTGAGCGAACGAATAGGCCGAAGCATGCATCATTTAAGAGAATCTGGCTTAATCTAAACCCCTTCACGTATAATCTTGAGTAGTTAAAATTGATAAAGAAGAATAAATAAAAAGAACTGCTTCCTTTCTTAATAAAAATGTCTTAGTCTTCAAATAGCATTTCGAACCTTATCATCTTTCTAAATCTTTTGTTCCTAATCTGGTGGTATTGTTCCCTAAGGGTGGTTCCAATCTGTTTACAGATGAACCTGAGGTCCGGTCACGGGAGCACCAGTGCTGGAACAGGCCGTGGCGTTGGCGAAGGCCATGGTGAAAATGGTCGTGGTGATGACAACAGCAATGCCAATGGGGAGAGCGACGGAGCCCCACATTTGGCACCTCTTCCTCCGCCACCTCCCATGACTCATGCGCAGATGATGGCCGAGATGTTGGCTACTCGCCATAAGTCAGCCCGTGCTTTGGAGATGCTGGCACAGGCTATTGGTGGTTTCGCCCGTGGCGGCAATGGTGGCAATGGTGGGAACGGGGGTGGTGCCCGTGGTCCCGAGAGGGTCTGCTTCTACCAGGACTTCTTGAGGGCGCACCCGCCCACGTTCACGCCCACTGCTGAGCCTCTCGACGCGGAGCATTGGCTTCGTGTTATGGAACAGAAGTTCTTGCTGCTCAAATGTGACGGACGAACAGAAGTGCGCTTCGCCGCACAGTAGCTTCTGGGATCTGCCAATGCATGGTGGGATACTTTCAATGCCATACAGCCTGTGGATCATCGTGTGAGTTGGCAGGAGTTTACCACTGCTTTCCGTCAGCACTATATTCCTGCGGGTTTGTTGAACAGGAAGCTGTCCGAATTTCTGGATCTGAAGCAGGGGAATATTACTGTGATGGAGTACGTGAATAAGTTCAACCATCTTGCACAGTATGCTGGGACTCATGTGGACACCGATGGAAGAAGATGGATCGTTTCTATCGCGGTCTCTCTTGTATCTTACAAGAGAAGCTGTATGCAGGAGGCTATCAGACTTTTTGTGCAATGATGAATGCTGCTATTGCCATAGAGAGACTTCAACGTGACTCTCAGGCAGAATGGAAGCGCAAGAGGGTGGTTTCTGGGTCTTCTAGTCACCCACAGGCTCAGAAGGTACAGGTTGTTAGGAGGATGTCTTATCATTCTTCGAGCGGACAGCAGTCCCGTCAGACTCAGCAGACTCACCAGGCACTGCCTACTCAGTATCGTGCACCTACTCAGCAGGTGCAGCAACCTCAGGGACAGCAGGTTCCGCCTTGGCAGGGACTGGGGATCAAGCTGGGTGCTTGTTTCAAGTGTGGCAAGAAAGGCCACTACACTCGGGAGTGTCCTCAGAACCAGCCTCTTCAGTCTTCTCAGCCTTCAGCTAACTCCCGTCTGGTCAAGAGGACTATTATCAGAAAGAAAGTGTCGGTCAGCCGCTCGGGACAGGTTAACTACACGGAGACTGAGAAAATTCCACAGGGAGAGCCTGTGATGGCTGGTATGTTCACCATCAATTCCCAACCAGCATATGTGTTATTTGATTCGGGTGCATCACATTCATTCATGAGTACGGAGTTTGCACAAAAGCACAATATATCTACTATGGCTATTCCTATTACCTATAAAATCAAAGCCCCGGGTGCACAGTTGTGCATTAAAACTCGGACGGACACAGTCAGTTTAGTGCTAGCCACTCACCCTTATCGTCTCCAGTTCATGGTGCTGCCTGGGCAAGGCATAGATGCAATTCTGGGAATGAACTGATTGAGGAATTATGGGGTAGTCTTGAACCTTAAGCAGAGAATTGTTGAGTTGAGGCTTCCTTTTTCTGAGGATAGGATGTCTCTTCTTATGTCTTCCGTCCCTGCATTACCAGTTGTTGCTCATGTCGAAGCTTTTCCTGATCTTGCTTCTATTTCTGTGGTCTATGAGTTTCCTGATGTCTTTCCCGATGATCTACCTGGGTTACCTCCAGATAGAGATGTGGAATTTTTTATTGAGTTAGAACCTGGTACCGCCCCTATTTCTCGGCGTCCTTACCGCATGGCTCCACCAGAATTGGCTGAAATGAAGAAACAGTTGGAAGAATTGTTGGAGAAAGGATTTATCCGTCCTAGTTCATCAACATGGGGTTGTCCAGCTATTTTCCTGAAGAAAAAGGACGGCACTCTTCGCATGTGTGTGGATTATCGCCCTCTCAATGCGGTAACTGTTAAGAACAAATATCCTTTGTCCCGCATCGATACTCTGTTTGATCAGTTGGCTGGTGCAAAGGTGTTTTCAAAAATTGACCTCCGTTCGGGGTATCACCAAATTAAAATTCGGACGCAGGATATACCAAAGACAGTTTTCTCTACTAGGTATGGTCTGTATGAGTACCTAGTGATGTCTTTTGGTCTCACAAATGCTCCTGCATTCTTTATGTATCTCATGAACTCAGTCATTATGCTAGAGTTGGACAAGTTTGTAGTGGTGTTCATCGATGATATTTTGGTGTACTTCAAAAATATCGAAGAGCATACACAGCACCTTCGCGTAGTCTTGACTCGACTGCGTGAACATAAGTTGTACGCTAAGTTCAGCAAGTGTGAGTTTTGTTTGGATCGAGTGCAATTTTTGGGGCATGTCCTAACCCCGGAAGGTGTCTCTGTTAATCCTAGCAAAGTACAAGAGGTGCTAGATTGAAAGTCTCCAAAGTCAGTACATCAAATTCGGCAGTTCCTTGGTCTTGCTGGTTACTACCGGCGTTTCATTCCTGAGTTCTCCAAGATAGCTCGACCAATGACCAAGTTGCTTCAGAAGGATGTTAAGGTTGTATGGAGTCCAGCTTGTGAAGAAGCTTTTCAAGCTCTGAGGAAACTTCTTACCTCTACTCCTGTTCTTGCCCAACCGGATATTGACAAGCCATTTGATGTGTATTGTGACGCATCCAAGACAGGACTTGGTTGTGTGCTTATGCAAGATGGATGTGTGATAGCTTATGCTTCACGTCAACTGAAAAAGCATGAGGTGAATTATCCCACCCATGATTTAGAACTGGCTGCAGTTGTGCACGCTCTAAAAATTTGGAGATATTATTTGTTGGGAAACAAGATGCATATTTATACCGACCACAACAGCCTCAAATATATTTTTACTTAATCCGAGTTGAATATGAGGTAAAGAAGGTGGCTCGAGTTAATCAAGAATTACAATTTGGAAGTTCATTATCATCCTGGAAAAGCGAATGTGGTAGCTGATGCTTTGAGTCGAAAATCACATCAGACTGGTGAAGTTCAAGGACCAGTTAGTGGTTCCCTTGGGTGGTGAGCTTAGAAGAAAAATATTGGATGAAGCTCACAACTCCAAGCTGTCCATTCACCCTAAAAGAAACAAGATGTATCATGATTTGCGTCACTTATATTGGTGGCCAAATATGAAGCAGGCCATTACCAAATATATTTTAGAATGTGACATTTGTGGAAGGGTGAAGGCGGACCACATGCGTACGCCTGGTTTTCTACAGCCCTTACCTATCCCTGTTTGGAAATTGGAGGATATTTCCATGGATTTTATTGTGGGTTTGCCTCGCACAACAAAGGGATATGATTCTATTTGGGTGATTGTGGATTGTCTCATCAAGTCCGCTAATTTTCTTCCGATAGATACAAGATATCCAGCTAAGAAATATGCCAAGCTGTACTTTGACCGGATTATAACTTTACATGGGGTTCCTCTTACCATTGTTTCAGATAGAGGGTCAGTTTTTATATCTCATTTCTGGGAACAACTACAGAAGTGTCTCAGTACTCATCTTCTCAGAAGTTCAGGTTATCATCCGCAGTCTGATGGTCAAACGGAGAGGGTCAATCAGGTGCTTGAAGACATATTGAGGGTCTGTGTCATTTCTTTTCCAGAAAAGTGGGATGAATGCTTGACATTAGCTGAATTCTAATATAACAACAGCTATCAGGAAAGCATTCGGATGGCACCCTTTGAGGTTTTGTATGGCAAGAAATGTAGAACACCACTTAACTGGGTTGAAGTGGGAGACCGTGGATATTTTGGACCAGATTTTATCAAAGACGCCAGAGACCAAGTCAGTATTGTTCAGGCTCATTTAAAGGCAGCTCAGAGCCGTCAGAAAACTTATGCAGATAAGCGAAGAAAACCTTTACAGTTTAAGGTTGGTGACCACGTGTATCTCAAGGTGCCTCTGATGAGAGGTAAGAAGTTTCCTCAGAGCTTGAAAAGCTTCTTCACAAGCTGGACTCCATACAACCTTAACATCCTTCTGAAGCAACTTGGTCATTGGTCGAGCTATCTTGGAGAACTCAGGAATGAAACGCCGGTAGTAACCAGCAAGACCAAGGAACTGCCGAATTTGATGTACTGACTTTGGAGACTTTCAATCTAGCACCTCTTGTACTTTGCTAGGATTAACAGAGACACCTTCCGGGGTTAGGACATGCCCCAAAAATTGCACTCGATCCAAACAAAACTCACACTTGCTGAACTTAGCGTACAACTTATGTTCACGCAGTCGAGTCAAGACTACGCGAAGGTGCTGTGTATGCTCTTCGATATTTTTGAAGTACACCAAAAATATCATCGATGAACACCACTACAAACTTGTCCAACTCTAGCATAATGACTGAGTTCATGAGATACATAAAGAATGCAGGAGCATTTGTGAGACCAAAAGACATCACTAGGTACTCATACAGACCATACCTAGTAGAGAAAACTGTCTTTGGTATATCCTGCGTCCGAATTTTAATTTGGTGATACCCCGAACGGAGGTCAATTTTTGAAAACACCTTTGCACCAGCCAACTGATCAAACAGAGTATCGATGCGGGACAAAGGATATTTGTTCTTAACAGTTACCGCATTGAGAGGGCGATAATCCACACACATGCGAAGAGTGCCGTCCTTTTTCTTCAGGAAAATAGCTGGACAACCCCATGTTGATGAACTAGGACGGATAAATCCTTTCTCCAACAATTCTTCCAACTGTTTCTTCATTTCAGCCAATTCTGGTGGAGCCATGCGGTAAGGACGCCGAGAAATAGGGGCGGTACCAGGTTCTAACTCAATAAAAAATTCCACATCTCTATCTGGAGGTAACCCAGGTAGATCATCGGGAAAGACATCAGGAAACTCATAGACCACAGAAATAGAAGCAAGATCAGGAAAAGCTTCGACATGAGCAACAACTGGTAATGCAGGGACGGAAGACATAAGAAGAGACATCCTATCCTCAGAAAAAGGAAGCCTCAACTCAACAATTCTCTGCTTAAGGTTCAAGACTACCCCATAATTCCTCAATCAGTTCATTCCCAGAATTGCATCTATGCCTTGCCCAGGCAGCACCATGAACTGGAGACGATAAGGGTGAGTGGCTAGCACTAAACTGACTGTGTCCGTCCGAGTTTTAATGCACAACTGTGCACCCGGGGCTTTGATTTTATAGGTAATAGGAATAGCCATAGTAGATATATTGTGCTTTTGTGCAAACTCCGTACTCATGAATGAATGTGATGCACCCGAATCAAATAACACATATGCTGGTTGGGAATTGATGGTGAACATACCAGCCATCACAGGCTCTCCCTGTGGAATTTTTTATTGAGTTAGAACCTGGTACCGCCCCTATTTCTCGGCGTCCTTACCGCATGGCTCCACCAGAATTGGCTGAAATGAAGAAACAGTTGGAAGAATTGTTGGAGAAAGGATTTATCCGTCCTAGTTCATCAACATGGGGTTGTCCAGCTATTTTCCTGAAGAAAAAGGACGGCACTCTTCGCATGTGTGTGGATTATCGCCCTCTCAATGCGGTAACTGTTAAGAACAAATATCCTTTGTCCCGCATCGATACTCTGTTTGATCAGTTGGCTGGTGCAAAGGTGTTTTCAAAAATTGACCTCCGTTCGGGGTATCACCAAATTAAAATTCGGACGCAGGATATACCAAAGACAGTTTTCTCTACTAGGTATGGTCTGTATGAGTACCTAGTGATGTCTTTTGGTCTCACAAATGCTCCTGCATTCTTTATGTATCTCATGAACTCAGTCATTATGCTAGAGTTGGACAAGTTTGTAGTGGTGTTCATCGATGATATTTTGGTGTACTTCAAAAATATCGAAGAGCATACACAGCACCTTCGCGTAGTCTTGACTCGACTGCGTGAACATAAGTTGTACGCTAAGTTCAGCAAGTGTGAGTTTTGTTTGGATCGAGTGCAATTTTTGGGGCATGTCCTAACCCCGGAAGGTGTCTCTGTTAATCCTAGCAAAGTACAAGAGGTGCTAGATTGAAAGTCTCCAAAGTCAGTACATCAAATTCGGCAGTTCCTTGGTCTTGCTGGTTACTACCGGCGTTTCATTCCTGAGTTCTCCAAGATAGCTCGACCAATGACCAAGTTGCTTCAGAAGGATGTTAAGGTTGTATGGAGTCCAGCTTGTGAAGAAGCTTTTCAAGCTCTGAGGAAACTTCTTACCTCTCATCAGAGGCACCTTGAGATACACGTGGTCACCAACCTTAAACTGTAAAGGTTTTCTTCGCTTATCTGCATAAGTTTTCTGACGGCTCTGAGCTGCCTTTAAATGAGCCTGAACAATACTGACTTGGTCTCTGGCGTCTTTGATAAAATCTGGTCCAAAATATCCACGGTCTCCCACTTCAACCCAGTTAAGTGGTGTTCTACATTTCTTGCCATACAAAACCTCAAAGGGTGCCATCCGAATGCTTTCCTGATAGCTGTTGTTATATTAGAATTCAGCTAATGTCAAGCATTCATCCCACTTTTCTGGAAAAGAAATGACACAGACCCTCAATATGTCTTCAAGCACCTGATTGACCCTCTCCGTTTGACCATCAGACTGCGGATGATAACCTGAACTTCTGAGAAGATGAGTACTGAGACACTTCTGTAGTTGTTCCCAGAAATGAGATATAAAAACTGACCCTCTATCTGAAACAATGGTAAGAGGAACCCCATGTAAAGTTATAATCCGGTCAAAGTACAGCTTGGCATATTTCTTAGCTGGATATCTTGTATCTATCGGAAGAAAATTAGCGGACTTGATGAGACAATCCACAATCACCCAAATAGAATCATATCCCTTTGTTGTGCGAGGCAAACCCACAATAAAATCCATGGAAATATCCTCCAATTTCCAAACAGGGATAGGTAAGGGCTGTAGAAAACCAGGCGTACGCATGTGGTCCGCCTTCACCCTTCCACAAATGTCACATTCTAAAATATATTTGGTAATGGCCTGCTTCATATTTGGCCACCAATATAAGTGACGCAAATCATGATACATCTTGTTTCTTTTAGGGTGAATGGACAGCTTGGAGTTGTGAGCTTCATCCAATATTTTTCTTCTAAGCTCACCACCCAAGGGAACCACTAACTGGTCCTTGAACTTCACCAGTCTGATGTGATTTTCGACTCAAAGCATCAGCTACCACATTCGCTTTTCCAGGATGATAATGAACTTCCAAATTGTAATTCTTGATTAACTCGAGCCACCTTCTTTACCTCATATTCAACTCGGATTAAGTAAAAATATATTTGAGGCTGTTGTGGTCGGTATAAATATGCATCTTGTTTCCCAACAAATAATATCTCCAAATTTTTAGAGCGTGCACAACTGCAGCCAGTTCTAAATCATGGGTGGGATAATTCACCTCATGCTTTTTCAGTTGACGTGAAGCATAAGCTATCACACATCCATCTTGCATAAGCACACAACCAAGTCCTGTCTTGGATGCGTCACAATACACATCAAATGGCTTGTCAATATCCGGTTGGGCAAGAACAGGAGTAGAGGTAAGAAGTTTCCTCAGAGCTTGAAAAGCTTCTTCACAAGCTGGACTCCATACAACCTTAACATCCTTCTGAAGCAACTTGGTCATTGGTCGAGCTATCTTGGAGAACTCAGGAATGAAACGCCGGTAGTAACCAGCAAGACCAAGGAACTGCCGAATTTGATGTACTGACTTTGGAGACTTTCAATCTAGCACCTCTTGTACTTTGCTAGGATTAACAGAGACACCTTCCGGGGTTAGGACATGCCCCAAAAATTGCACTCGATCCAAACAAAACTCACACTTGCTGAACTTAGCGTACAACTTATGTTCACGCAGTCGAGTCAAGACTACGCGAAGGTGCTGTGTATGCTCTTCGATATTTTGAAGTACACCAAAATATCATCGATGAACACCACTACAAACTTGTCCAACTCTAGCATAATGACTGAGTTCATGAGATACATAAAGAATGCAGGAGCATTTGTGAGACCAAAAGACATCACTAGGTACTCATACAGACCATACCTAGTAGAGAAAACTGTCTTTGGTATATCCTGCGTCCGAATTTTAATTTGGTGATACCCCGAACGGAGGTCAATTTTTGAAAACACCTTTGCACCAGCCAACTGATCAAACAGAGTATCGATGCGGGACAAAGGATATTTGTTCTTAACAGTTACCGCATTGAGAGGGCGATAATCCACACACATGCGAAGAGTGCCGTCCTTTTTCTTCAGGAAAATAGCTGGACAACCCCATGTTGATGAACTAGGACGGATAAATCCTTTCTCCAACAATTCTTCCAACTGTTTCTTCATTTCAGCCAATTCTGGTGGAGCCATGCGGTAAGGACGCCGAGAAATAGGGGCGGTACCAGGTTCTAACTCAATAAAAAATTCCACATCTCTATCTGGAGGTAACCCAGGTAGATCATCGGGAAAGACATCAGGAAACTCATAGACCACAGAAATAGAAGCAAGATCAGGAAAAGCTTCGACATGAGCAACAACTGGTAATGCAGGGACGGAAGACATAAGAAGAGACATCCTATCCTCAGAAAAAGGAAGCCTCAACTCAACAATTCTCTGCTTAAGGTTCAAGACTACCCCATAATTCCTCAATCAGTTCATTCCCAGAATTGCATCTATGCCTTGCCCAGGCAGCACCATGAACTGGAGACGATAAGGGTGAGTGGCTAGCACTAAACTGACTGTGTCCGTCCGAGTTTTAATGCACAACTGTGCACCCGGGGCTTTGATTTTATAGGTAATAGGAATAGCCATAGTAGATATATTGTGCTTTTGTGCAAACTCCGTACTCATGAATGAATGTGATGCACCCGAATCAAATAACACATATGCTGGTTGGGAATTGATGGTGAACATACCAGCCATCACAGGCTCTCCCTGTGGAATTTTCTCAGTCTCCGTGTAGTTAACCTGTCCCGAGCGGCTGACCGACACTTTCTTTCTGATAATAGTCCTCTTGACCAGACGGGAGTTAGCTGAAGGCTGAGAAAATTCCACAGGGAGAGCCTGTGATGGCTGGTATGTTCACCATCAATTCCCAACCAGCATATGTGTTATTTGATTCGGGTGCATCACATTCATTCATGAGTACGGAGTTTGCACAAAAGCACAATATATCTACTATGGCTATTCCTATTACCTATAAAATCAAAGCCCCGGGTGCACAGTTGTGCATTAAAACTCGGACGGACACAGTCAGTTTAGTGCTAGCCACTCACCCTTATCGTCTCCAGTTCATGGTGCTGCCTGGGCAAGGCATAGATGCAATTCTGGGAATGAACTGATTGAGGAATTATGGGGTAGTCTTGAACCTTAAGCAGAGAATTGTTGAGTTGAGGCTTCCTTTTTCTGAGGATAGGATGTCTCTTCTTATGTCTTCCGTCCCTGCATTACCAGTTGTTGCTCATGTCGAAGCTTTTCCTGATCTTGCTTCTATTTCTGTGGTCTATGAGTTTCCTGATGTCTTTCCCGATGATCTACCTGGGTTACCTCCAGATAGAGATGTGGAATTTTTTATTGAGTTAGAACCTGGTACCGCCCCTATTTCTCGGCGTCCTTACCGCATGGCTCCACCAGAATTGGCTGAAATGAAGAAACAGTTGGAAGAATTGTTGGAGAAAGGATTTATCCGTCCTAGTTCATCAACATGGGGTTGTCCAGCTATTTTCCTGAAGAAAAAGGACGGCACTCTTCGCATGTGTGTGGATTATCGCCCTCTCAATGCGGTAACTGTTAAGAACAAATATCCTTTGTCCCGCATCGATACTCTGTTTGATCAGTTGGCTGGTGCAAAGGTGTTTTCAAAAATTGACCTCCGTTCGGGTATCACCAAATTAAAATTCGGACGCAGGATATACCAAAGACAGTTTTCTCTACTAGGTATGGTCTGTATGAGTACCTAGTGATGTCTTTTGGTCTCACAAATGCTCCTGCATTCTTTATGTATCTCATGAACTCAGTCATTATGCTAGAGTTGGACAAGTTTGTAGTGGTGTTCATCGATGATATTTTGGTGTACTTCAAAAATATCGAAGAGCATACACAGCACCTTCGCGTAGTCTTGACTCGACTGCGTGAACATAAGTTGTACGCTAAGTTCAGCAAGTGTGAGTTTTGTTTGGATCGAGTGCAATTTTTGGGGCATGTCCTAACCCCGGAAGGTGTCTCTGTTAATCCTAGCAAAGTACAAGAGGTGCTAGATTGAAAGTCTCCAAAGTCAGTACATCAAATTCGGCAGTTCCTTGGTCTTGCTGGTTACTACCGGCGTTTCATTCCTGAGTTCTCCAAGATAGCTCGACCAATGACCAAGTTGCTTCAGAAGGATGTTAAGGTTGTATGGAGTCCAGCTTGTGAAGAAGCTTTTCAAGCTCTGAGGAAACTTCTTACCTCTACTCCTGTTCTTGCCCAACCGGATATTGACAAGCCATTTGATGTGTATTGTGACGCATCCAAGACAGGACTTGGTTGTGTGCTTATGCAAGATGGATGTGTGATAGCTTATGCTTCACGTCAACTGAAAAAGCATGAGGTGAATTATCCCACCCATGATTTAGAACTGGCTGCAGTTGTGCACGCTCTAAAAATTTGGAGATATTATTTGTTGGGAAACAAGATGCATATTTATACCGACCACAACAGCCTCAAATATATTTTTACTTAATCCGAGTTGAATATGAGGTAAAGAAGGTGGCTCGAGTTAATCAAGAATTACAATTTGGAAGTTCATTATCATCCTGGAAAAGCGAATGTGGTAGCTGATGCTTTGAGTCGAAAATCACATCAGACTGGTGAAGTTCAAGGACCAGTTAGTGGTTCCCTTGGGTGGTGAGCTTAGAAGAAAAATATTGGATGAAGCTCACAACTCCAAGCTGTCCATTCACCCTAAAAGAAACAAGATGTATCATGATTTGCGTCACTTATATTGGTGGCCAAATATGAAGCAGGCCATTACCAAATATATTTTAGAATGTGACATTTGTGGAAGGGTGAAGGCGGACCACATGCGTACGCCTGGTTTTCTACAGCCCTTACCTATCCCTGTTTGGAAATTGGAGGATATTTCCATGGATTTTATTGTGGGTTTGCCTCGCACAACAAAGGGATATGATTCTATTTGGGTGATTGTGGATTGTCTCATCAAGTCCGCTAATTTTCTTCCGATAGATACAAGATATCCAGCTAAGAAATATGCCAAGCTGTACTTTGACCGGATTATAACTTTACATGGGGTTCCTCTTACCATTGTTTCAGATAGAGGGTCAGTTTTTATATCTCATTTCTGGGAACAACTACAGAAGTGTCTCAGTACTCATCTTCTCAGAAGTTCAGGTTATCATCCGCAGTCTGATGGTCAAACGGAGAGGGTCAATCAGGTGCTTGAAGACATATTGAGGGTCTGTGTCATTTCTTTTCCAGAAAAGTGGGATGAATGCTTGACATTAGCTGAATTCTAATATAACAACAGCTATCAGGAAAGCATTCGGATGGCACCCTTTGAGGTTTTGTATGGCAAGAAATGTAGAACACCACTTAACTGGGTTGAAGTGGGAGACCGTGGATATTTTGGACCAGATTTTATCAAAGACGCCAGAGACCAAGTCAGTATTGTTCAGGCTCATTTAAAGGCAGCTCAGAGCCGTCAGAAAACTTATGCAGATAAGCGAAGAAAACCTTTACAGTTTAAGGTTGGTGACCACGTGTATCTCAAGGTGCCTCTGATGAGAGGTAAGAAGTTTCCTCAGAGCTTGAAAAGCTTCTTCACAAGCTGGACTCCATACAACCTTAACATCCTTCTGAAGCAACTTGGTCATTGGTCGAGCTATCTTGGAGAACTCAGGAATGAAACGCCGGTAGTAACCAGCAAGACCAAGGAACTGCCGAATTTGATGTACTGACTTTGGAGACTTTCAATCTAGCACCTCTTGTACTTTGCTAGGATTAACAGAGACACCTTCCGGGGTTAGGACATGCCCCAAAAATTGCACTCGATCCAAACAAAACTCACACTTGCTGAACTTAGCGTACAACTTATGTTCACGCAGTCGAGTCAAGACTACGCGAAGGTGCTGTGTATGCTCTTCGATATTTTTGAAGTACACCAAAATATCATCGATGAACACCACTACAAACTTGTCCAACTCTAGCATAATGACTGAGTTCATGAGATACATAAAGAATGCAGGAGCATTTGTGAGACCAAAAGACATCACTAGGTACTCATACAGACCATACCTAGTAGAGAAAACTGTCTTTGGTATATCCTGCGTCCGAATTTTAATTTGGTGATACCCCGAACGGAGGTCAATTTTTGAAAACACCTTTGCACCAGCCAACTGATCAAACAGAGTATCGATGCGGGACAAAGGATATTTGTTCTTAACAGTTACCGCATTGAGAGGGCGATAATCCACACACATGCGAAGAGTGCCGTCCTTTTCTTCAGGAAAATAGCTGGACAACCCCATGTTGATGAACTAGGACGGATAAATCCTTTCTCCAACAATTCTTCCAACTGTTTCTTCATTTCAGCCAATTCTGGTGGAGCCATGCGGTAAGGACGCCGAGAAATAGGGGCGGTACCAGGTTCTAACTCAATAAAAAATTCCACAGGGAGAGCCTGTGATGGCTGGTATGTTCACCATCAATTCCCAACCAGCATATGTGTTATTTGATTCGGGTGCATCACATTCATTCATGAGTACGGAGTTTGCACAAAAGCACAATATATCTACTATGGCTATTCCTATTACCTATAAAATCAAAGCCCCGGGTGCACAGTTGTGCATTAAAACTCGGACGGACACAGTCAGTTTAGTGCTAGCCACTCACCCTTATCGTCTCCAGTTCATGGTGCTGCCTGGGCAAGGCATAGATGCAATTCTGGGAATGAACTGATTGAGGAATTATGGGGTAGTCTTGAACCTTAAGCAGAGAATTGTTGAGTTGAGGCTTCCTTTTTCTGAGGATAGGATGTCTCTTCTTATGTCTTCCGTCCCTGCATTACCAGTTGTTGCTCATGTCGAAGCTTTTCCTGATCTTGCTTCTATTTCTGTGGTCTATGAGTTTCCTGATGTCTTTCCCGATGATCTACCTGGGTTACCTCCAGATAGAGATGTGGAATTTTTTATTGAGTTAGAACCTGGTACCGCCCCTATTTCTCGGCGTCCTTACCGCATGGCTCCACCAGAATTGGCTGAAATGAAGAAACAGTTGGAAGAATTGTTGGAGAAAGGATTTATCCGTCCTAGTTCATCAACATGGGGTTGTCCAGCTATTTTCCTGAAGAAAAAGGACGGCACTCTTCGCATGTGTGTGGATTATCGCCCTCTCAATGCGGTAACTGTTAAGAACAAATATCCTTTGTCCCGCATCGATACTCTGTTTGATCAGTTGGCTGGTGCAAAGGTGTTTTCAAAAATTGACCTCCGTTCGGGGTATCACCAAATTAAAATTCGGACGCAGGATATACCAAAGACAGTTTTCTCTACTAGGTATGGTCTGTATGAGTACCTAGTGATGTCTTTTGGT
>JAHUYU010002021.1:0-23290 GCA_030439765.1 Tripidium arundinaceum
TTATCCCAAAATTGAGGGGCATGTGTTTACACCAGATTTTGGAAAGGGCCATTGAAATCCAGAATTTGTAAGGGCGCGGAAAAGACGCGTATCGGCTTATCTGGGTCAGGATTGGAATCGGCTAAATGCGTCCGGAAGGCAATGACGTCAGCATTGTTGTCTTGAGCATTGAACGGCTGGACTCTGCTAATTTGGAAAGCTGAGGCGCTAACGGCATCAGCTAAGGCGTAAAGGAGTCGGACTTTGCAAGAATGGGAAGCGTAGAGTCCAATTTATTTAATTTAGCTTGTTTTCTTGTAATTCAAGATTTGTTTAGTCTTACTCGACTAGGACTCGTGTTAAGCCTAGGGTATAAATATGAACCCCGGCTATGGTAATAAGGAAAATCACACATCAATATACAACTTTTCTTTCGGCTTTCACGCCATTGCATTAGCAGTAGGAGTAACATAGATCTCGGCGAGTTCTTCGGTTAGCAGGGCTACATCGGTTTTTGATCTTCAGCTTGCTTATGAGTACCGTCATGACTAATATCTTATCTTGCTAGGATGCATCGTTTGATGTCTAACTCGATTTGGTATTAGTTTGTTATCAATTATTATCTAATCTTGTAAGGCTGCATATTTTGATCTCTTGCTAGATCTGGTATTAATCACAGCTATTGTTCTTACTACGTTTAGCATCCTGCTAGATTTAGTAAAATCACTAGTTATCGCACTAAGATTAATATTTATTCAGCTCATATCATAATCTGTCGTCTTACTATTTATCACGTTTATCTCATCTTTGACGGCAGATTTGTTTCATCAGCTATTTAGATCTCAATCTTAGCCTTTCATAGCATATTTTCTATATTCCGTTTTACTAGAAATAGATCTATTGGCTTGTTGGTATTGACCTAATGCCCTGCCAACGCTGCATCGCTTCGAACTATTTGGTGGTGATGTCAGGTGAAATCTTGCTAGTCAATAGATTTGCTTATGGATAAACAGGCGATTGTTTGTATGCTATGCTGCATCAGCTCGATAGCCGATA
Organism: Tripidium arundinaceum; assembly: GCA_030439765.1. Lineage (NCBI taxonomy): Eukaryota > Viridiplantae > Streptophyta > Magnoliopsida > Poales > Poaceae > Tripidium > Tripidium arundinaceum. The sequence continues at coordinate 1,036 of JAHUYU010002021.1, forward strand.
GCCCATGCTTCATATCTTAATCCTGATTCATATAATGTGTTTTCAATAATTTATTTAACTATGAATAGATTTATCAGTTTGACGGTTCTACTTTATCGCCCTGTTGCCAATGTTGTCTCTGTTTGTTCCGATTGATAATGACAATAGATTAGTTCTATTAAATTTATAGATTTGTTTATATAAAAATAAATGATGGTTCACACACTATATCGAGGATGGTGTATATACTACACTCCATCGGCTTTATAGCCGATTGCCTATGCTTTCACGATTTATCCTGTTTTATAAGTTCATCGCCTTTATTATTTATATTGCTCACACATGTTTATACTCTGATTAGCCGATGATGTTTATTTACAACGCTTTATGCTATCAAATTGCTGGATATCGGCTCTGTAGCCGATAGCCTTATCTCATCGGCTCTTTAGCCATACATTGGAACTGTCTAGATCAAAGCCGACATGTTCCGCCTGAAATTACTGATTATCTTTTCCTTGTCAATTACAGGTCAAATTGACTGGCACACCCGCGATCCCTAATATTGACTTGTCCTGCACTGGAGTTAAGCATATCTTCCAGGCTTGTCGTTGTGCCCGGTGCAGCAATCAAATTTCTGTGTCGACAGTTGTGGGTTGGCTCAACCTATCTTCGGTTTAGAAGTCGATACAGGAATGAAAAAATCGAAAAGAGATAAGGGATTAGAGCGACGTAGCTGGGAGTACGGCGGTCGGGGCCCGCTGGTTAGGGGTCGTCGAACGTCTGAGGGAATCCCTTGTACTACTTGTCCCGCGTGGGTCAGCCTCGTGCGGTGAAGGGACCCTGGTCAGAACACCCCTTGGAAGAGGGTGGACAATGATGAGATTGAAGTTTATATTATAGCTGAAGGTTGAGTTAACACAAAAGGACAAAAGGAGGGCTAAAGGGTCAGGTTGCGTAGCTTTTAGTTTGCCCCAGGGCGCCTTGTCGGTGTAGGACACCTCGCCCGGTAGGGTCGTTGAGCTACTAGCTCGAGGGCTCGACTGAGGCCTTCCCTTAAGGGGAACGGTCAGGACTCACCTCGGTCGGGTTGGTTCCTTCTAGGGATCCAAGCGCCTGGACGGAGGGGCCAGCCGAGCCTTCATAGCCGCAGGTAGCATCGGGAGCTTTGCTGGAGCTTGGTCAATCGAGTGCCGCCGTCGCCTTGGCCTTCTTCCCTTCTGGTGCCTCCCCTGTGCCATGGCCAGAGCCTGCGGGATTGTTGGACGCGGAGATTGTGGTCGCCAGATCGATGCAATCCTGGTCATAGTATCAGGCCTGCTGGGAGCTGGCGCTGACGGTGATGACCCCATTGGGGCCAGGCATCTTCAGCTTTAGGTAGGTGTAGTTGGAGACGGCCATGAACTCTATGAAACACGACCACCCGAGCAGGGCATGGTAGGTGCCAGGGAAGTCAACCACCTCGAAGGTGCGCGTCTCCATGCGGAAGTTGTCCGGCTGGCCGAACGTGACGTGCAGGCGGATGCACCAAAGCGGCACGGCCTCCTTGCCTGGGATGATCCCATAGAACGACGCTTTGCTTGGATGGAGGCTGCTCCTGGGGATCTTCATCTTGTCGAGGGTATCGACGTAGAGGATGTTCAGGCCGTTGCTACCGTCCATGAGCACCCTGGACAACCGCGTGGTGCCCACGATTGGACTGTCCATAAGCGGGTAGCGTCCTGGGTGAGGGACATGGTCGGCGTGGTCGTGCCAATTGAAGGTGATGGCTGTCTCAGACCACCAAAGCCGCATCGGGGCGGCAAGGGTCACGACGGTCTTCACCTCCTGCTGAGTGATGCGGCGCTGACGGCGGGATTCGTAGGCCTGAGATCCATCGAAGATTATGAGGCACTGGTCATCCTCGGGGAATTCAGTGGCCTCCCTTCACCACCGTCGGCCTCCCCGTTGGCCTTCTGGGCCTTGCCCTTCATGGCGAGGGTACCGTGGATGTAGCTTCTCATGGTGGCACGCTCGTTGGGGAGGTGCTTCGCTTGCCCCCCTTGGAAGGGGCAGGGCACCTTGAGTGCCTTCTCGAAGTGCTCGGTCCACGGGTCCTTCCCTTTGGGCTGAGGCCGAGTGGCGCGGTCGGCCGCGGACAACATCTCCTCCCCGCGGCGCTTCTTGTCCTTCTTGAACTTCTTGTGGTGGCGACTAGCCATAGCGGCTTCATCGCCATCGTCGCCACCACTGAGGTGTGTTCCGGCCTTGCCTTTGCCGCTAAAGTTGGCCGGAATGGCCTCTATTGACGCCTAAAGTGGCAAACAAACTGCAAGCGTTTGGTAGTCAATGTAGCCTTCACCAAGAGTATTCCAGGTATTGTAATTTCCATGGGGAACGAGAAGTGAACTAACTAAGGATCAAGTCGTCCTATGATGCTACAAAGGGTTTAGCATAGTTGGGTAGAGAGGATTCCTATAGGTGTGATATCTGGTCAGGTAAGATAGGTATACTGGCGATTACCTCACCCTTGCTCACGGAGGCGGTAGTCGAGACAGTAGGGGACGAAACCCCTACCCAAAGTGGCTACACAGTTGACGCTAACCATACCTTTTAAGAACTTGTTTCGAACACGTGGTGGAATACAAAGGCTAGATAGGCCCTATCACAACCTACTAGCTACCACAAACAATCCGTGCAACAAGCGGTCTACACAGGTAAGTTATAGCCTAAACACCATGTTTACACTATATATTACTACTCTAACCTTGGCCCATACGTCGAATAGCTCAATTTGCAAATTTGTTTGTGAGTGGCATCTTGTCACGGGTATTGATGTTCCCACGCTTTTGGCATCTTGCACACCTCTTGATATAATCGTGTGTATCTTTGTACATGCTTGGCCAATAGAACTCACTTTGCCAGATCTTTGCATGGGTTCTGAATGCTCCGTAATGGCCTCTGTATTCTGCCCCATGACATCTTTCAGTGATCTTGATTGCTTCATTCATGGGTGCACATCTCCTTAACATTCCATCATTACAGACTCTGTAGAGGTATGGCTCATCCATAGATGTACTCTGCTTTCTTGGATAAGCTTCTTCTTGTTTTCCCCTGGTGGTACATAACCTGTAACCATAAAATTAATAATATTTTTGTACCAGAGGTTGGAGTCCGTGATCTTGAGGAGTGTGTCGTCCTGTAGGAAGTCGTCGATAGGCAAATCCTGTGCGTCCTTGAATTGCATTCTAGACAAATGATCGGCAACAAAATTTTCTACTCCCTTTTTATCTTTTATTTCAAGGTCAAATTCTTGAAGCAGCAAGATCCATCTTATTAAATGGGGTTTAGCATCTTTCTTAGTGAGCAAGTATTTGAGCACAGCATGATCAGTATAGACAATTACTTTAGCTCCAACTAAGTAAGATCTAAACTTGTCAATAGCAAAAACTACGGCCAACAGTTCTTTTTCAGTTGTTACATAATTCAATTGTGGACCTGTTAGTGTTTTGCTAGCATATGAGATTGCATGATGTTTCTTATCTCTAGTTTGGTCCAAAACGGCACCAACACAATAATCACTTGCATCACACATGATCTCAAAAGGGAGCGTCCAATCAGGGGGTTGAATGATTGGAGCAGAGACAAGTGCTTTATTAAGGTAGTAAAAAGCATCTAAGCACTCATCATTGAATTCAAAGGGTGCATCTTTAGCAAGCAAGTTTGTTAAAGGACGGGCAATTTGAGAGAAATCCTTTATAAACCGCCTATAAAAACCTTCATGCCCAAGGAAACTACGAATACCCTTGACATTCGTGGGCGGTGGAAGCTATTCTGTGACTTATATTTTAGCTTTGTCCACCTCTATCCCATGTTTGGACACTCTATGCCCTAGCACTATACCTTCCCGAACCATGAAGTGGCATTTTTCCCAGTTCAGGACTAAGTGCTTTTCTTCGCACCTTTGTAAGACCTTGTCCAGATTCCTAAGGCAATCATCGAAAGTCTTTTCATAGACAGAGAAATCGTCCATGAAGACTTCAATGATATTTTCTTCGATCATATCAGAGAAGATGGACATCATGCACCTTTGAAAAGAAGCAGGGGCATTACATAGGCCAAAAGACATGCATCGATATGCATATGTCCCATAGGGGCATGTGAAGGTGGTCTTACTTTGATCATCAGGGTGGATGGAAATTTGATGATAACCCAAATAACCATCAAGGAAACAAAAGAAAGAGTGCTTTGCAAGCCGTTCCAACATTTCATCAATGAAGGGTAACGGGAAGTGATCTTTCTTTGTGGCCTTGTTGAGTTTTCGGTAATCTATGCACATCCTCCATCCCGTGATGGTTCGTTGAGGGATTAACTCATTCTTATCATTTCTAATGACCGTCATACCTCCCTTCTTAGGCACAACTTGCTGTTGACGGTCCTTAAGTATCAAAATTAACCATCAACTAGACATGGAAAAGGACCTATATGCAACCAACATCTAGACTTAGGGTTTTATTTGACAGAATTCCATGAGTTTTGGTGTTTGTCTATTTCTGTAGGGGGTTATCAGAGAATACGGAGGAATGCCCCACATGTCATGATTACATAGAGATATTAAAGCCTGCGGTAATTTTTCGTAAACTATTGGACCAAAGAAGCAACTGGGCCTTGCCGGAGGGCAAGCGGAGCCCAGCCCAGGGCGCCCGCCCTAGGGCCTAGGGCGCCCACCCTGCCCTGGCGGCCAATCACAGTAAGTCTCGCGGATTATGCTCCACCGACCTCAAGGATTAAGGAAAACCGTGCAATCAAGGTCGGTTTGATCCGACGGCTGACGTTCATTTGGAAGGCCTATATAAGCAAGCCCCTGACCCCTGGAGGAGGAGCCCTCTCTCATTATTATTCATTCATCTCAAGAGGAGAAGCCCCTGATCAAGCTCTAGAGCCACCACATCAACTAGATCTCTAGTTTAGAATTAGCTACATAGGATTAGAAACTAGAAGGAGTCAATCTTCGATTGGTTTCCGGATCTGTCAAGAGGATTCTTGGTAATTTCTCTATTTGTTCTTCATTGTTCATCTTTGTTCTTCATTATATGAATATGACTTTGCTCTATTTCATTATATTGATTATGACTTTGCTCTATTTGATTATGTTCTCAATTATATCGTTCTTAGTTTATCATGATTATATGCTTGGCATAGTTAGATTGGAATTATATACATGTTTAGGATCGTATAGCGTTTATCCATCAGATCAATGGGTAAATGATAGATATTGTGTAGGCATGGTGCCTATACCGTATTTATCTGCGATTGTACCCTATATGCCGGATCGTGAGGTAGTTCGCGGGAATGACATCGTCGTTGAGTCTTATATAGTCCTCCTCCCGTGTATAGGACAAGCAGAGCAGAATTATTACGGGGAAGTGATTGCTATGTTTCTCATCTTCCTTAGTAATCTCACTATGCATGAGCGTAATCTTCTTGTCTTGCAATGATTGCCAAGTATAATTGCACTAATTATGATATGCTAGACTTTATAGTTAGAATGAGTTAATCCCTCAACGAACCATCACGGGATGGAGGATGTGCATAGATTACCGAAAACTCAACAAGGCCACAAAGAAAGATCACTTCCCGTTACCCTTCATTGATGAAATGTTGGAACGGCTTGCAAAGCACTCTTTCTTTTGTTTCCTTGATGGTTATTTGGGTTATCATCAAATTTCCATCCACCCTGATGATCAAAGTAAGACCACCTTCACATGCCCCTATGGGACATATGCATATCGATGCATGTCTTTTGGCCTATGTAATGCCCCTGCTTCTTTTCAAAGGTGCATGATGTCCATCTTCTCTGATATGATCGAAGAAATCATTGAAGTCTTCATGGACGATTTCTCTGTCTATGAAAAGACTTTCGATGATTGCCTTAGGAATCTGGACAAGGTCTTACAAAGGTGCGAAGAAAAGCACTTAGTCCTGAACTGGGAAAAATGCCACTTCATGGTTCGGGAAGGTATAGTGCTAGGGCATAGAGTGTCCAAACATGGGATAGAGGTGGACAAAGCTAAAATATAAGTCACAGAATAGCTTCCACCGCCCACGAATGTCAAGGGTATTCGTAGTTTCCTTGGGCATGAAGGTTTTTATAGGCGGTTTATAAAGGATTTCTCTCAAATTGCCCGTCCTTTAACAAACTTGCTTGCTAAAGATGCACCCTTTGAATTCAATGATGAGTGCTTAGATGCTTTTTACTACCTTAATAAAGCACTTGTCTCTGCTCCAATCATTCAACCCCCTGATTGGACGCTCCCTTTTGAGATCATGTGTGATGCAAGTGATTATTGTGTTGGTGCCGTTTTGGACCAAACTAGAGATAAGAAACATCATGCAATCTCATATGCTAGCAAAACACTAACAGGTCCACAATTGAATTATGTAACAACTGAAAAAGAACTGTTGGCCGTAGTTTTTGCTATTGACAAGTTTAGATCTTACTTAGTTGGAGCTAAAGTAATTGTCTATACTGATCATGCTGTGCTCAAATACTTGCTCACTAAGAAAGATGCTAAACCCCATTTAATAAGATGGATCTTGCTGCTTCAAGAATTTGACCTTGAAATAAAAGATAAAAAGGGAGTAGAAAATTTTGTTGCCGATCATTTGTCTAGAATGCAATTCAAGGACGCACAGGATTTGCCTATCGACGACTTCCTACAGGACGACACACTCCTCAAGATCACGGACTCCAACCTCTGGTACAAAAATATTATTAATTTTATGGTTACAGGTTATGTACCACCAGGGGAAAACAAGAAGAAGCTTATCCAAGAAAGCAGAGTACATCTATGGATGAGCCATACCTCTACAGAGTCTGTAATGATGGAATGTTAAGGAGATGTGCACCCATGAATGAAGCAATCAAGATCACTGAAAGATGTCATGGGGCAGAATACAGAGGCCATTACGGAGCATTCAGAACCCATGCAAAGATCTGGCAAAGTGAGTTCTATTGGCCAAGCATGTACAAAGATACACACGATTATATCAAGAGGTGTGCAAGATGCCAAAAGCGTGGGAACATCAATACCCGTGACAAGATGCCACTCACAAACAATTTGCAAATTGAGCTATTCGACGTATGGGCCAAGGTTAGAGTAGTAATATATAGTGTAAACATGGTGTTTAGGCTATAACTTACCTGTGTAGACCGCTTGTTGCACGGATTGTTTGTGGTAGCTAGTAGGTTGTGATAGGGCCTATCTAGCCTTTGTATTCCACCACGTGTTCGAAACAAGTTCTTAAAAGGTATGGTTAGCGTCAACTGTGTAGCCACTTTGGGTAGGGGTTTCGTCCCCTACTGTCTCGACTACCGCCTCCGTGAGCAAGGGTGAGGTAATCGCCAGTATACCTATCTTACCTGACCAGATATCACACCTATAGGAATCCTCTCTACCCAACTATGCTAAACCCTTTGTAGCATCATAGGACGACTTGATCCTTAGTTAGTTCACTTCTCGTTCCCCATGGAAATTACAATACCTGGAATACTCTTGGTGAAGGCTACATTGACTACCAAACGCTTGCAGTTTGTTTGCCACTTTAGGCGTCAATAGAGGCCATTCCGGCCAACTTTAGCGGCAAAGGCAAGGCCGGAACACACCTCAGTGGTGGCGACGATGGCGATGAAGCCGCTATGGCTAGTCGCCACCACAAGAAGTTCAAGAAGGACAAGAAGCGCCGCGGGGAGGAGATGTTGTCCGCGGCCGACCGCGCCACTCGGCCTCAGCCCAAAGGGAAGGACCCGTGGACCGAGCACTTCGAGAAGGCACTCAAGGTGCCCTGCCCCTTCCAAGGGGGGCAAGCGAAGCACCTCCCCAACGAGCGTGCCACCATGAGAAGCTACATCCACGGTACCCTCGCCATGAAGGGCAAGGCCCAGAAGGCCAACGGGGAGGCCGACGGTGGTGAAGGGAGGCCACTGAATTCCCCGAGGATGACCAGTGCCTCATAATCTTCGATGGATCTCAGGCCTACGAATCCCGCCGTCAGCGCCGCATCACTCAGCAGGAGGTGAAGACCGTCGTGACCCTTGCCGCCCCGATGCGGCTTTGGTGGTCTGAGACAGCCATCACCTTCAATTGGCACGACCACGCCGACCATGTCCCTCACCCAGGACGCTACCCGCTTATGGACAGTCCAATCGTGGGCACCACGCGGTTGTCCAGGGTGCTCATGGACGGTAGCAACGGCCTGAACATCCTCTACGTCGATACCCTCGACAAGATGAAGATCCCCAGGAGCAGCCTCCATCCAAGCAAAGCGTCGTTCTATGGGATCATCCCAGGCAAGGAGGCCGTGCCGCTTTGGTGCATCCGCCTGCACGTCACGTTCGGCCAGCCGGACAACTTCCGCATGGAGACGCGCACCTTCGAGGTGGTTGACTTCCCTGGCACCTACCATGCCCTGCTCGGGTGGTCGTGTTTCATAGAGTTCATGGCCGTCTCCAACTACACCTACCTAAAGCTGAAGATGCCTGGCCCCAATGGGGTCATCACCGTCAGCGCCAGCTCCCAGCAGGCCTGATACTATGACCAGGATTGCATCGATCTGGCGACCACAATCTCCGCGTCCAACAATCCCGCAGGCTCTGGCCATGGCACAGGGGAGGCACCAGAAGGGAAGAAGGCCAAGGCGACGGCGGCACTCGATTGACCAAGCTCCAGCAAAGCTCCCGATGCTACCTGCGGCTATGAAGGCTCGGCTGGCCCCTCCGTCCAGGCGCTTGGATCCCTAGAAGGAACCAACCCGACCGAGGTGAGTCCTGACCGTTCCCCTTAAGGGAAGGCCTCAGTCGAGCCCTCGAGCTAGTAGCTCAACGACCCTACCGGGCGAGGTGTCCTACACCGACAAGGCGCCCTGGGGCAAACTAAAAGCTACGCAACCTGACCCTTTAGCCCTCCTTTTGTCCTTTTGTGTTAACTCAACCTTCAGCTATAATATAAACTTCAATCTCATCATTGTCCACCCTCTTCCAAGGGGTGTTCTGACCAGGGTCCCTTCACCGCACGAGGCTGACCCACGCGGGACAAGTAGTACAAGGGATTCCCTCAGACGTTCGACGACCCCTAACCAGCGGGCCCCGACCGCCGTACTCCCAGCTACGTCGCTCTAATCCCTTATCTCTTTTCGATTTTTTCATTCCTGTATCGACTTCTAAACCGAAGATAGGTTGAGCCAACCCACAACTGTCGACACAGAAATTTGATTGCTGCACCGGGCACAACGACAAGCCTGGAAGATATGCTTAACTCCAGTGCAGGACAAGTCAATATTAGGGATCGCGGGTGTGCCAGTCAATTTGACCTGTAATTGACAAGGAAAAGATAATCAGTAATTTCAGGCGGAACATGTCGGCTTTGATCTAGACAGTTCCAATGTATGGCTAAAGAGCCGATGAGATAAGGCTATCGGCTACAGAGCCGATATCCAGCAATTTGATAGCATAAAGCGTTGTAAATAAACATCATCGGCTAATCAGAGTATAAACATGTGTGAGCAATATAAATAATAAAGGCGATGAACTTATAAAACAGGATAAATCGTGAAAGCATAGGCAATCGGCTATAAAGCCGATGGAGTGTAGTATATACACCATCCTCGATATAGTGTGTGAACCATCATTTATTTTTATATAAACAAATCTATAAATTTAATAGAACTAATCTATTGTCATTATCAATCGGAACAAACAGAGACAACATTGGCAACAGGGCGATAAAGTAGAACCGTCAAACTGATAAATCTATTCATAGTTAAATAAATTATTGAAAACACATTATATGAATCAGGATTAAGATATGAAGCATGGGCTATCGGCTATCGAGCTGATGCAGCATAGCATACAAACAATCGCCTGTTTATCCATAAGCAAATCTATTGACTAGCAAGATTTCACCTGACATCACCACCAAATAGTTCGAAGCGATGCAGCGTTGGCAGGGCATTAGGTCAATACCAACAAGCCAATAGATCTATTTCTAGTAAAACGGAATATAGAAAATATGCTATGAAAGGCTAAGATTGAGATCTAAATAGCTGATGAAACAAATCTGCCGTCAAAGATGAGATAAACGTGATAAATAGTAAGACGACAGATTATGATATGAGCTGAATAAATATTAATCTTAGTGCGATAACTAGTGATTTTACTAAATCTAGCAGGATGCTAAACGTAGTAAGAACAATAGCTGTGATTAATACCAGATCTAGCAAGAGATCAAAATATGCAGCCTTACAAGATTAGATAATAATTGATAACAAACTAATACCAAATCGAGTTAGACATCAAACGATGCATCCTAGCAAGATAAGATATTAGTCATGACGGTACTCATAAGCAAGCTGAAGATCAAAAACCGATGTAGCCCTGCTAACCGAAGAACTCGCCGAGATCTATGTTACTCCTACTGCTAATGCAATGGCGTGAAAGCCGAAAGAAAAGTTGTATATTGATGTGTGATTTTCCTTATTACCATAGCCGGGGTTCATATTTATACCCTAGGCTTAACACGAGTCCTAGTCGAGTAAGACTAAACAAATCTTGAATTACAAGAAAACAAGCTAAATTAAATAAATTGGACTCTACGCTTCCCATTCTTGCAAAGTCCGACTCCTTTACGCCTTAGCTGATGCCGTTAGCGCCTCAGCTTTCCAAATTAGCAGAGTCCAGCCGTTCAATGCTCAAGACAACAATGCTGACGTCATTGCCTTCCGGACGCATTTAGCCGATTCCAATCCTGACCCAGATAAGCCGATACGCGTCTTTTCCGCGCCCTTACAAATTCTGGATTTCAATGGCCCTTTCCAAAATCTGGTGTAAACACATGCCCCTCAATTTTGGGATAAAATATATTTATTCCAAAATTCTCTTCCTCAATTAATGCCCTTGCCAATCGCTGCCTTTCAGTAAGCGCGTGCGCGGTGCCTTGTTTCCCGAGCCAAGTCCATTTTATATTCACCTTGAAGCCTCCATCTTCTTCTACCCTTGGCCTTTGCTCTCGAGCGCTACCGCTACAGTAAAAACCGATGCTTCGAGAGAAAAACCCTAGGTAGAGAAATCCTTCCACCGCTGGCGCATCAACTCCATCGGCCTTCACCAACTGTATCGCTGGCCCCACCGCTCGCCGCAGAGGTCATCATCAGGTCTTGCCCGCTGATTGCGGATTGGATCTCGAGCTCCAATCCCTAGCACTGCTTCTCATGTCCCAGAGGTATGCCTAGCTGCTTCTTTTTCTTATTTGCCATTCATCCCTTTTTTAGTCTCTTTTCCGTATTCTTCGCATTTAGATCCAATCTGCCCTTTTCTCGTTCTAGGCATTGAAAGTTGAAATCTTGATTCCACTGGCCAACAATGAGAACACATACTACTTGGGTCCCATGGGCAATCCTGACCCAACAGATTTTATGAACTTAGAAACCCAATGACTCCCGGATGAATTTGGCAGATTGGTCCGGTACTTTTAGACATGGCCAAATCAAGTCAGAGGCTGGAGAAACTGGTATCGTCGCGTTGTGGAAAGGAAACAAACCCGCTAGGACGAGCGAGACATCGGCCAATGCATTGCACTTTCCTTATCTAGCATGGAAAGGAACGAGCCCTTACTGATTTCTGCTTCCCATTTTTGGTCTAACGCTGTGAATGCCTTTATTTTTGGTCATGGGCCGATGACCATCACTTTGGCCGACATTGTCATGCTGACCGGCCTCAACATCACAAGGACACTCACACCTTATGTTCTGCTTGGCAAGGGATCTCATAAGCTCCACAAAATCAAAGAATGCAATGGATGGTCTGACTATATTTCTATGCCCATAAAAGTTGGATCAGTCAATGACAGAGAGCATACAGCCTTTCTGAACATGTGGCTAGAGAGGCTTCTCTTCTGTGGGTCATCCTGTGGGCTAACCACCAACCACCAGTATCTAGCAGAGCAACTTGCTGGGAATGAAGTCCCCCTTGGAACATACTTGCTTGGATCAGCTAATTCCCTGCTGCATGAGGTTTTGATGAAACTGTTAAAGAATGAGCCGATTGACACTATAACTGGTTCATGGTGGTTGATTCAACTATCGCAACATCTGTACATGCATCAAGCGATAGGCAACGCCCTCGGGAACAAGACTTTCCCATCTTCCGACTTTGCAGAACGAGAAAGAGAAAACCCGCTGATGCGCATCATTTGGTGAAGCAGCATTGGCTATCTCCATCTCAGTCGATATAGCCCGGATTTTCAAGGGCTTTTACAACGGGTTTACTGAGAAGGCTACCATTTGGCTTGTTTACAAGGAGGATGATTAATTCAAGCTTCCTTGCAAGTTTAGACTCCAAACTGCCTATGCTGATGAGACATCATCATTGATTTTCCAGTGTACCACCAAGCCCAAACTGCTGCCAGTCGACTTCCATCACGGCCGCATCAAGCAAGCATCATATGGGTTCTATTACCCATCAGTTGCGGCCTATCAGCTGGGATTTGGCCAACTGCCGATCAAGCCTTTCTTTGCCGATAAAATAAAGCTGAGAGAAACCATAAAAATCGGCTTGGAGTTTGGTAGAGCACTTCAGTTTGAATCGGCACTCCCTTCAGTTGCCTTGACAGAATGGAGATACGGCGCTTTTGCCTCTAGCCTATTTGATCAATAATGGCCAGAATGGCATGTACGTCTCTTCTACTAATCGGCCAAGTCTTACTGCTCGAGGCTGGATGCTGGTTTCGACTCCGATAGTGAGGTAAAAGACTTTCTTTCAAGTAGTCGATTCATGCTTATCTGTCAATAACCGTCTAACTGGGATTTTTGCAAGATCTTGATGTTGAACCACCTACAATGAGCAGGAGCAATCGGCCGATAGAATATGCCATCTGGTGCCCGTATCCACGCATAGGAGCTATTGCACCATCTCTAGCCGATGTGATGAAAGGGCCGGCACCAGTACTGGTTCCAACACCAAAGATGCTAAACACAAGACCACTGAGAGCCAGGTGCCAAGGATTATCTCCAAGAAGAAACCAAAGAAGACATCGGCTGATCAAGGAACATCATCATTGGCTGTCCTAGTAACTTTGCTTATCTCATATAAATCGGCTTTCATTTTCATGCTTGTACTAACTAAAATTTTCCTTAGCCATCTGGTCCAATCCCCATAGTTAAGCCAATAATTGAAGAAACTTCTGGAGGGACCCAAGATCCATCGGCTAATGTTGCTCAGGTACCTTAAAACTTCGCACCAATTAACTTATGTGCTGTATTTGATCTAATCAACTATTTTTAGCAATCGGCTCCTATCTCTGAGGTTCAGCCAATCATCGATCAGGAAGATGATGATGTTGAAATCATCGGTGAATCAACTGCTAACCTTTCTAAACCAGACCAATGGGAAATAGCTGATGAAACAGCTCTTAAAGAACTAGAGACCCAACAAACGGCCGATGGTATGACTTCTGATGCATTAGATTCAATTTTATTGATCATCTTTCAACCATTGGCCACTGAAATTAACAATCATCAGCTGAAGCAAACCTTGGGATGTCTCTTCCTGGTTCATCGATAGCTCCTTCGCCCTGACAAGAGGCACAATTAAAATAGGTATCAGCTATATCCATTCCTCTGTATACGAATTTATATTCAGCCAATTTCTAATTTTTATTTTGCAGGCCCAGGACTCACCTCCCCTCAGCTTCCTTAAACTTGATATTGAGGATTACTTAGGCGGAGACGAGACGAGCTCGGCAAGCACATCGACTCAGCAAATAGAAGTAGCAACTTTAGCCAATGCATTGAAGGATCGGCTGCAAAGCATGCTAACTCATCGTGAAAAAGACATCACTGAGCTAGTTCAAAATGCTGAGCCGATCCATGACATCTTCAAGGCCATCAAGAATGAGTTTAGTCCAGAGCTCTACTCAGCCATTGCCCTACAGCCAACATTGAGGGTCAAGAATTCAAAGTCATGGAGGCCACACAACGCTTAGCCAATCGATTGGCTCAACAACGGTTGATTGACCAGAAGAATGCTGGGAAACAGGAAATTATTGACCTGAAGCAAAAACTTGATGACCTCAATAAAACTCCTGCCTAGATTGATGAAACAACCGCTCAAAACCGAAGAGAATCGTCTTGAAAACCTGCTGGGAAAAGTCCATGCCGCTATCATAGCTAATGAGCGAAAGAAGGCCAAGATCTCAGAATCCATCAGTAAAGTAACTGAGGAGATGAAGCCCAAGGCTCAACAGCTCCACAGTTTTTACAAGAATATCAAGTCGATCCCGGGCATAGCTGAAGAAGACAACTAGGCGATTAATGAAGTCAACGAGATCCGCTTATGTGTGGTAAAATCAATCTAGCAAGCTTTGGGATTGATGTAATCTAAGTTTAACTGTGATGGCCTGCTGATGATAAAAACACTTGACTTTTGTTTTGTAATATATTTGCTCTGAAGGTGATGCGTATCGCATCGGTTTTTGCTTATTCAGCTGATTTCCTTTGCATATATATATACATATATTTCTTTTTTTACTTCTAAAGGCGATACCCTCAAGTATCGGCTATTTTAGCCAATGGCTGTCAGCTATCAAGCATCGACCTAGATGTTTGGGTAATACTTCTTCAAGTATTTTCCATTGAGTGCCTTAGGAAAAAATTTCACCTTCCAATGTTTCTAGAATGTAGGCATTGCCAGGCACGCATCGGCTCACACGATAGGGACCTTCCCAATTAGGCGACTACTTGTCGTATTTGCTATCTTTAGTCCCTATCGGCAACACCACTTTCCAAACTAACTTGTCTTCAAGGAACTCTTTGCGTTTGACTTTTTTGTCATAATACCTTGCTATCCTGATCTTGTTAGCCTCGATATTTTCAAGTGCGCGTAGCTGATGACAATGTAAGTCTTCCAAACTATCAATCATAAGGGATTTATAGTCATCGGCTTTCAAGTCTTCTTGAAAAGCAATACGTCTTGATCCAGTTTTAATCTCCCAAGGAAGAACAACATCATGTCCATAAACCAAGTGATATGGGGTGAACTTAGTCGACCCATCACAAGACATCTGATAAGCCCATAATGCCTCATTCAACGTCATGTGCCATTCCTTAGTAGTTCATCAATCTTTCTTTTAATGAACTTGATCAAGCTCTTATTCGACGCTTCTGCTTGTCCATTAGCTTCAGCATAATAAGGAGATGAATTTAACAATCTAATTCCCATACTGGTAGCAAAATCCTTGAACTCTTTAGATGTAAACATTGATCCCTGATCAGTAGTGATAGTTTGAGGAATCCCAAAATGATAAACAATATGCTCCTTGACAAAATCAACCATGGTTTTAGATATTACTGTTTTCAATGAAATTGCCTCAACCCACTTAGTAAAATAATCTATCGCCACCAATATGAATTTATGCCCTTTGCTTGATGATGGGTAAATTTGGCCAATTAGATCAATTCCCCAACCTCTAAATGGCCATGGCTTGATGATTGGATTCATAGCCGATGAAGGTGCATTCTGAACATTACCAAATCTTTGACAAGCCTGCCACCTTTTATAATATTGGAAACAATCTTCAAGCATTGCTGGTCAAAAATATCCAGATCTATGAATAATCCACTTCATTTTATAAGCCGAATGATGAGCACCGCACACCCTTCATGTTCCTCATCCATCAAGATTCTTGATTCCTCTTGATTTAAACATTTGAGCAAAACCCCATCAATCGTCCGATAATACAACTGATCATCAAGCAGCACATACCTGATAGCATTATATCTCATCTTCCTTGACACCTTCTGAGATGAATCTTTTAAATAGTCGATGATCTCTTTTCTCCAATCATTGGCAATGATTTTGTTATTGAAAATATCATAATCTGCCGATAACCAGAGGTGCTCTGTGCAAGCTGATTAGCCTCTTGATTCTGTGTCCTAGTAACATGTTTGATAGTGACCATAGAGAATTCATCAAGCAACTGTCAACACTTATCAAAATATTCTTTTAAGATATCATCGACTATTTAAAAGATTCATCTCAGAAGGTGTCAAGGAAGATGAGATATAATGCTATCAGGTATGTGCTGCTTGATGATCAGTTGTATTATCGGACGATTGATGGGGTTTTGCTCAAATGTTTAAATCAAGAGGAATCAAGAATCTTGATGGATGAGGAACATGAAGGGTGTGCGGTGCTCATCATTCGGCTTATAAAATGAAGTGGATTATTCATAGATCTGGATATTTTTGACCAGCAATGCTTGAAGATTGTTTCCAATATTATAAAAGGTGGCAGGCTTGTCAAAGATTTGGTAATGTTCAGAATGCACCTTCATCGGCTATGAATCCAATCATCAAGCCATGGCCATTTAGAGGTTGGGGAATTGATCTAATTGGCCAAATTTACCCATCATCAAGCAAAGGGCATAAATTCATATTGGTGGCGATAGATTATTTTACTAAGTGGGTTGAGGCAATTTCATTGAAAACAGTAATATCTAAAACCATGGTTGATTTTGTCAAGGAGCATATTGTTTATCATTTTGGGATTCCTCAAACTATCACTACTGATCAGGGATCAATGTTTACATCTAAAGAGTTCAAGGATTTTGCTACCAGTATGGGAATTAGATTGTTAAATTCATCTCCTTATTATGCTGAAGCTAATGGACAAGCAGAAGCGTCGAATAAGAGCTTGATCAAGTTCATTAAAAGAAAGATTGATGAACTACTAAGGAATGGCACATGACGTTGAATGAGGCATTATGGGCTTATCAGATGTCTTGTGATGGGTCGACTAAGTTCACCCCATATCACTTGGTTTATGGACATGATGTTGTTCTTCCTTGGGAGATTAAAACTGGATCAAGACGTATTGCTTTTCAAGAAGACTTGAAAGCCGATGACTATAAATCCCTTATGATTGATAGTTTGGAAGACTTACATTGTCATCAGCTACGCGCACTTGAAAATATCGAGGCTAACAAGATCAGGATAGCAAGGTATTATGACAAAAAAGTCAAACGCAAAGAGTTCCTTGAAGACAAGTTAGTTTGGAAAGTGGTGTTGCCGATAGGGACTAAAGATAGCAAATACGACAAGTAGTCGCCTAATTGGGAAGGTCCCTATCGTGTGAGCCGATGCGTGCCTGGCAATGCCTACATTCTAGAAACATTGGAAGGTGAAATTTTTTCCTAAGGCACTCAATGGAAAATACTTGAAGAAGTATTACCCAAACATCTAGGTCGATGCTTGATAGCTGACAGCCATTGGCTAAAATAGCCGATACTTGAGGGTATCGCCTTTAGAAGTAAAAAAAGAAATATATGTATATATATATGCAAAGGAAATCAGCTGAATAAGCAAAAACCGATGCGATACGCATCACCTTCAGAGCAAATATATTACAAAACAAAAGTCAAGTGTTTTTATCATCAGCAGGCCATCACAGTTAAACTTAGATTACATCAATCCCAAAGCTTGCTAGATTGATTTTACCACACATAAGCGGATCTCGTTGACTTCATTAATCGCCTAGTTGTCTTCTTCAGCTATGCCCGGGATCGACTTGATATTCTTGTAAAAACTGTGGAGCTGTTGAGCCTTGGCTTCATCTCCTCAGTTACTTTACTGATGGATTCTGAGATCTTGGCCTTCTTTCGCTCATTAGCTATGATAGCGGCATGGACTTTTCCCAGCAGGTTTTCAAGACGATTCTCTTCGGTTTTGAGCGGTTGTTTCATCAATCTAGGCAGGAGTTTTATTGAGGTCATCAAGTTTTTGCTTCAGGTCAATAATTTCCTGTTTCCCAGCATTCTTCTGGTCAATCAACCGTTGTTGAGCCAATCGATTGGCTAAGCGTTGTGTGGCCTCCATGACTTTGAATTCTTGACCCTCAATGTTGGCTGTAGGGCAATGGCTGAGTAGAGCTCTGGACTAAACTCATTCTTGATGGCCTTGAAGATGTCATGGATCGGCTCAGCATTTTGAACTAGCTCAGTGATGTCTTTTTCACGATGAGTTAGCATGCTTTGCAGCCGATCCTTCAATGCATTGGCTAAAGTTGCTACTTCTATTTGCTGAGTCGATGTGCTTGCCGAGCTCGTCTCGTCTCCGCCTAAGTAATCCTCAATATCAAGTTTAAGGAAGCTGAGGGGAGGTGAGTCCTGGGCCTGCAAAATAAAAATTAGAAATTGGCTGAATATAAATTCGTATACAGAGGAATGGATATAGCTGATACCTATTTTAATTGTGCCTCTTGTCAGGGCGAAGGAGCTATCGATGAACCAGGAAGAGACATCCCAAGGTTTGCTTCAGCTGATGATTGTTAATTTCAGTGGCCAATGGTTGAAAGATGATCAATAAAATTGAATCTAATGCATCAGAAGTCATACCATCGGCCGTTTGTTGGGTCTCTAGTTCTTTAAGAGCTGTTTCATCAGCTATTTCCCATTGGTCTGGTTTAGAAAGGTTAGCAGTTGATTCACCGATGATTTCAACATCATCATCTTCCTGATCGATGATTGGCTGAACCTCAGAGATAGGAGCCGATTGCTAAAAATAGTTGATTAGATCAAATACAGCACATAAGTTAATTGGTGCGAAGTTTTAAGGGTACCTGAGCAACATTAGCCGATGGATCTTGGGTCCCTCCAGAAGTTTCTTCAATTATTGGCTTAACTATGGGGATTGGACCAGATGGCTAAGGAAAATTTTAGTTAGTACAAGCATGAAAATGAAAGCCGATTTATATGAGATAAGCAAAGTTACTAGGACAGCCAATGATGATGTTCCTTGATCAGCCGATGTCTTCTTTGGTTTCTTCTTGGAGATAATCCTTGGCACCTGGCTCTCAGTGGTCTTGTGTTTAGCATCTTTGGTGTTGGAACCAGTACTGGTGCCGGCCCTTTCATCACATCGGCTAGAGATGGTGCAATAGCTCCTATGCGTGGATACGGGCACCAGATGGCATATTCTATCGGCCGATTGCTCCTGCTCATTGTAGGTGGTTCAACATCAAGATCTTGCAAAAATCCCAGTTAGACGGTTATTGACAGATAAGCATGAATCGACTACTTGAAAGAAAGTCTTTTACCTCACTATCGGAGTCGAAACCAGCATCCAGCCTCGAGCAGTAAGACTTGGCCGATTAGTAGAAGAGACGTACATGCCATTCTGGCCATTATTGATCAAATAGGCTAGAGGCAAAAGCGCCGTATCTCCATTCTGTCAAGGCAACTGAAGGGAGTGCCGATTCAAACTGAAGTGCTCTACCAAACTCCAAGCCGATTTTTATGGTTTCTCTCAGCTTTATTTTATCGGCAAAGAAAGGCTTGATCGGCAGTTGGCCAAATCCCAGCTGATAGGCCGCAACTGATGGGTAATAGAACCCATATGATGCTTGCTTGATGCGGCCGTGATGGAAGTCGACTGGCAGCAGTTTGGGCTTGGTGGTACACTGGAAAATCAATGATGATGTCTCATCAGCATAGGCAGTTTGGAGTCTAAACTTGCAAGGAAGCTTGAATTAATCATCCTCCTTGTAAACAAGCCAAATGGTAGCCTTCTCAGTAAACCCGTTGTAAAAGCCCTTGAAAATCCGGGCTATATCGACTGAGATGGAGATAGCCAATGCTGCTTCACCAAATGATGCGCATCAGCGGGTTTTCTCTTTCTCGTTCTGCAAAGTCGGAAGATGGGAAAGTCTTGTTCCCGAGGGCGTTGCCTATCGCTTGATGCATGTACAGATGTTGCGATAGTTGAATCAACCACCATGAACCAGTTATAGTGTCAATCGGCTCATTCTTTAACAGTTTCATCAAAACCTCATGCAGCAGGGAATTAGCTGATCAAGCAAGTATGTTCCAAGGGGGACTTCATTCCCAGCAAGTTGCTCTGCTAGATACTGGTGGTTGGTGGTTAGCCCACAGGATGACCCACAGAAGAGAAGCCTCTCTAGCCACATGTTCAGAAAGGCTGTATGCTCTCTGTCATTGACTGATCCAACTTTTATGGGCATAGAAATATAGTCAGACCATCCATTGCATTCTTTGATTTTGTGGAGCTTATGAGATCCCTTGCCAAGCAGAACATAAGGTGTGAGTGTCCTTGTGATGTTGAGGCCGGTCAGCATGACAATGTCGGCCAAAGTGATGGTCATCGGCCCATGACCAAAAATAAAGGCATTCACAGCGTTAGACCAAAAATGGGAAGCAGAAATCAGTAAGGGCTCGTTCCTTTCCATGCTAGATAAGGAAAGTGCAATGCATTGGCCGATGTCTCGCTCGTCCTAGCGGGTTTGTTTCCTTTCCACAACGCGACGATACCAGTTTCTCCAGCCTCTGACTTGATTTGGCCATGTCTAAAAGTACCGGACCAATCTGCCAAATTCATCCGGGAGTCATTGGGTTTCTAAGTTCATAAAATCTGTTGGGTCAGGATTGCCCATGGGACCCAAGTAGTATGTGTTCTCATTGTTGGCCAGTGGAATCAAGATTTCAACTTTCAATGCCTAGAACGAGAAAAGGGCAGATTGGATCTAAATGCGAAGAATACGGAAAAGAGACTAAAAAAGGGATGAATGGCAAATAAGAAAAAGAAGCAGCTAGGCATACCTCTGGGACATGAGAAGCAGTGCTAGGGATTGGAGCTCGAGATCCAATCCGCAATCAGCGGGCAAGACCTGATGATGACCTCTGCGGCGAGCGGTGGGGCCAGCGATACAGTTGGTGAAGGCCGATGGAGTTGATGCGCCAGCGGTGGAAGGATTTCTCTACCTAGGGTTTTCTCTCGAAGCATCGGTTTTTACTGTAGCGGTAGCGCTCGAGAGCAAAGGCCAAGGGTAGAAGAAGATGGAGGCTTCAAGGTGAATATAAAATGGACTTGGCTCGGGAAACAAGGCACCGCGCACGCGCTTACTGAAAGGCAGCGATTGGCAAGGGCATTAATTGAGGAAGAGAATTTTGGAATAAATATATTTTATCCCAAAATTGAGGGGCATGTGTTTACACCAGATTTTGGAAAGGGCCATTGAAATCCAGAATTTGTAAGGGCGCGGAAAAGACGCGTATCGGCTTATCTGGGTCAGGATTGGAATCGGCTAAATGCGTCTGGAAGGCAATGACGTCAGCATTGTTGTCTTGAGCATTGAACGGCTGGACTCTGCTAATTTGGAAAGCTGAGGCGCTAACGGCATCAGCTAAGGCGTAAAGGAGTCGGACTTTGCAAGAATGGGAAGCGTAGAGTCCAATTTATTTAATTTAGCTTGTTTTCTTGTAATTCAAGATTTGTTTAGTCTTACTCGACTAGGACTCGTGTTAAGCCTAGGGTATAAATATGAACCCCGGCTATGGTAATAAGGAAAATCACACATCAATATACAACTTTTCTTTCGGCTTTCACGCCATTGCATTAGCAGTAGGAGTAACATAGATCTCGGCGAGTTCTTCGGTTAGCAGGGCTACATCGGTTTTTGATCTCAGCTTGCTTATGAGTACCGTCATGACTAATATCTTATCTTGCTAGGATGCATCGTTTGATGTCTAACTCGATTTGGTATTAGTTTGTTATCAATTATTATCTAATCTTGTAAGGCTGCATATTTTGATCTCTTGCTAGATCTGGTATTAATCACAGCTATTGTTCTTACTACGTTTAGCATCCTGCTAGATTTAGTAAAATCACTAGTTATCGCACTAAGATTAATATTTATTCAGCTCATATCATAATCTGTCGTCTTACTATTTATCACGTTTATCTCATCTTTGACGGCAGATTTGTTTCATCAGCTATTTAGATCTCAATCTTAGCCTTTCATAGCATATTTTCTATATTCCGTTTTACTAGAAATAGATCTATTGGCTTGTTGGTATTGACCTAATGCCCTGCCAACGCTGCATCGCTTCGAACTATTTGGTGGTGATGTCAGGTGAAATCTTGCTAGTCAATAGATTTGCTTATGGATAAACAGGCGATTGTTTGTATGCTATGCTGCATCAGCTCGATAGCCGATAGCCCATGCTTCATATCTTAATCCTGATTCATATAATGTGTTTTCAATAATTTATTTAACTATGAATAGATTTATCAGTTTGACGGTTCTACTTTATCGCCCTGTTGCCAATGTTGTCTCTGTTTGTTCCGATTGATAATGACAATAGATTAGTTCTATTAAATTTATAGATTTGTTTATATAAAAATAAATGATGGTTCACACACTATATCGAGGATGGTGTATATACTACACTCCATC
>JAHUYU010002616.1:0-19147 GCA_030439765.1 Tripidium arundinaceum
ATTCCCCAATGGAAGGCGTCGAGCCCTCGGACCGGTCGAACGGTTTCGAGAACCGTGCGAATCAACCATCGGGGAAACTAGAGTGCGTCACCAGCTTGACCACGAGCCGGAACCCCACGAAGGGGGGCTGGGCCTCCACTCAAACGAACCCGTTAAAAGCTCAATGAGCACCGTGGTTCGTCCAGTGAGGATAACACGGTACGGCTCACCCCCTCCGTTTCACAAAGTAACACGCGAGGGATGACGATCCAAAAAGCAGAGAGGCCGCCCGATCGGACCCCTGCGACGAGCGGGGGCTACGCTCGCACCCCGACCCAACGAACGGTCAAGCACGAAGGGACCGCGCCACTCGGATCAAGCCCTTGAAGGGATATCACACCCCTCCAAGGCCTCGGGGGCTACACCCGGCGGGTGCGCTCGCGCGCAACCCACCGGACGAATATCCTACAAAACCCAAATAAAGGGAAACTACCGTTACGTGCGTGTCCTCAAGCCTCTACAGGCTCGGGGGCTACTATCGGGTATCAATATCGGGGGTACCCAATCAATGGCAGGAGACAAAACATCTCCGCCTCGCCCGAGCCCTCGGGCGTCGCCCCGGGCGCATCCGACCCCTGGAGGGACGTCTCCGTCTCGCCCGACCCCTCTCAGAGGACTTCTGCCTCGTCCGGAGGACACACGCAGCCCTCGGGCAAGGGGGAGGAAGCCATCTGGAGCCCCCGCCGCGCTGCCTTCTTCCATAAATGGGACGGACACGACTCACCCCAATACGCAGAATATGGGGGCCCCAGTACGATATGATGTGACTCCGGTCACATCAAGCATGGGGGCCCCGGTACGATACGATGTGACTCCGGTCATTTCCAACCACGCCTCTGTAGTGACAGGGGTCACGTCCACTGTACCGCCTATCTCTCCCTCCCTCTGTGCAGGAGTTAAGGCACAAGCACCGCCCATCCTCGACGGTGCAATGCTACGCAAGTCAAACTGACCACAGCATGTTGCACCAGTGGACGAAGAGGCCGTGACTCGACGTCCATACCGTCCTTGTTGCTACAGGGTCGGCCACCCTTCCTAGATAAGGAGGAAAACGGCACACGCTCGAAGCCCTTTTTTGTTTTTCTCTTTCTTACTTTTGCTATAAATACCATCCCTCTCCTTCAAACTATAAAAGGAAGGCATGGACCTCAGGAAAAAAGGGGGGGAGAAGAGACACGCAACTCACACACATACGCACATGGGGCACTTCAACTCCACTTCACCACCAAAACCTTCGAACACAAGAAACACTAGAGACTGGGGATCCATTCCCTCTCTTGATCGCTTGTAACCCCTACTATAAGCACCCTGGTGCAGAGTACACGAGCAGCAGCACTCACTGGACGTAGGGACAATTTGCCCAAACCAGTATACATCCTCGTGTCCCGCTTTGTGCAACCATCCGGGCCTAGACGCGCAGAAACAAATTCACTAGCCGGCCCGTCTAGAGCGCCATTCTAGACGTCGACACTCATATTTGGACCTTTGGCTTCACCGCCGTTGAGCCGACGCCGTTTAGAGAGGGAAGGATGGATACCTCTAGGCCTCCGCGCTTTGACGACACTAATTTCCCCTACTATAGTGCTAGAATGGCTTGCTACCTTTGAAGCGGTAGATCTTGGTGTTTGGATAGTCACTCGCGACAGGATGAAACCCCTAAAGAATCCCGAGAAACCAACCGCGAGTGATAAAAAGGAAATTCATCTAAATGCTAGAGCTAAAAATTGCTTGTTTGAATCTTTGAGCATGAAAATTTTTAACCAAGTGTTCACCTTAAAAAGTGCAAATGAAATTTGGTTAAAATTGCATGAGCTCCATGATGGCACAAGTAATGTCCGTGAGCAAAAACATTACCTAGCTTAACAAACTTTTGATTCCTTTAAAATGAATGATAATGAGCTTGTTCGTGATATGTATTCTCATTTGAATCAAATTATCAATGAGCTCAATTCAATAGGATTGACAAAGCTAGGTGATGCGGACATTGTGAGGAAGATCATCTCGGTGCTACCACATAGCAAATATGCAAGCATCATCACCATCCTCCACAACATGGAAGACTTGAGTGACATGATCCCAGCCATTGTCATTGGCAAGTTGGTGGCATTTGAGATGGTCACGCAAGATGGGTCAAGAAGAAGCCTCTTCATCAAGCAAAGGCATTGCTCTCACATGTGGTGAGCAAAAGAAGATGAAGGGCAAGCAAGTTGAGTCAAGCTAAAGCTCAAGCTCCTCAAGTGAAAAAGAAGAAGAAGATGAGGATGATGATGAAGAATCAAGTGATGATGATCAATCCTCCTCCACCTCCTCCGTTGATGATGAAGAATACAATCAAGCTTATACAAGGAGTGGAGAAGTTGATCCACAAGCTAAATGTTAAGGGTTTTGCCCATCCAAATTGAAGATTGCATCTTCACCAATCAAAGAAGAGGGCAAAGAAAGAACAGATGCTATGGATGCGACAAGAGAGGGAACTTTGTTGAAGATTGCCCAAACAAGCCCACACCCAAGGCAAAGAAGAAGGTGTGCAAGGCCAAAGCTCTCACAACAATCAAGACATGGGATGATTCTTCAAGTGAAGAAGAAGTTCATCACAAGAGGTGCAGCCGCAGGTACTCATCATCAAGCTCTTCTCATGTGTGCCTTATGGCACGGGGTAACGAAAGCTCCTCCTCATCCTCTAGTGAGAGTGATAGAGATGGTTTTGCAGGAGGCGTGCGCACATTTATCGAAAAATGCGGGAGGGGGCGGCGGGACGTACCAGGAGCCACATTGAATGTGGGGGATTGGTTTCGGATTGTTTCGCCTTCCTTTTAATGCGGTGGTTTCTCCTTCCCTTGTACGCCCTCCACATCTGCCTTCCTTGCCCTTGCATTTTCCGCCTGCTGAAGCGAGAGAGAGAGAGAGAGAAAGAAAGGAAAACTACCGTTACGTGCGTGTCCTCAAGCCTCTACAGGCTCGGGGGCTACTATCGGGTATCAATATCGGGGGTACCCAATCAATGGCAGGAGACAAAACATCTCCGCCTCGCCCGAGCCCTCGGGCGTCGCCCCGGGCGCATCCGACCCCTGGAGGGACGTCTCCGTCTCGCCCGACCCCTCTCAGAGGACTTCTGCCTCGTCCGGAGGACACACGCAGCCCTCGGGCAAGGGGGAGGAAGCCATCTGGAGCCCCGCCGCGCTGCCTTCTTCCATAAATGGGACGGACACGACTCACCCCAATACGCAGAATATGGGGGCCCCAGTACGATATGATGTGACTCCGGTCACATCAAGCATGGGGGCCCCGGTACGATACGATGTGACTCGGTCATTCCACCACGCCTCTGTAGTGACAGGGGTCACGTCCACTGTACCGCCTATCTCTCCCTCCCTCTGTGCAGGAGTTAAGGCACAAGCACCGCCCATCCTCGACGGTGCAATGCTACGCAAGTCAAACTGACCACAGCATGTTGCACCAGTGGACGAAGAGGCCGTGACTCGACGTCCATACCGTCCTTGTGCTACAGGGTCGGCCACCCTTCCTAGATAAGGAGGAAAACGGCACACGCTCGAAGCCCTTTTTTGTTTTTCTCTTTCTTACTTTTGCTATAAATACCATCCCTCTCCTTCAAACTATAAAAGGAAGGCATGGACCTCAGGAAAAAAGGGGGGAGAAGAGACACGCAACTCACACACATACGCACATGGGGCACTTCAACTCCACTTCACCACCAAAACCTTCGAACACAAGAAACACTAGAGACTGGGGATCCATTCCCTCTCTTGATCGCTTGTAACCCCTACTATAAGCACCCTGGTGCAGAGTACACGAGCAGCAGCACTCACTGGACGTAGGGACAATTTGCCCAAACCAGTATACATCCTCGTGTCCGCTTTGTGCAACCATCCGGGCCTAGACGCGCAGAAACAAATTCACTAGCCGGCCCGTCTAGAGCGCCATTCTAGACGTCGACACTCATATTTGGACCTTTGGCTTCACCGCCGTTGAGCCGACGCCGTTTAGAGAGGGAAGGATGGATACCTCTAGGCCTCCGCGCTTTGACGACACTAATTTCCCCTACTATAGTGCTAGAATGGCTTGCTACCTTGAAGCGGTAGATCTTGGTGTTTGGATAGTCACTCGCGACAGGATGAAACCCCTAAAGAATCCCGAGAAACCAACCGCGAGTGATAAAAAGGAAATTCATCTAAATGCTAGAGCTAAAAATTGCTTGTTTGAATCTTTGAGCATGAAAATTTTTAACCAAGTGTTCACCTTAAAAAGTGCAAATGAAATTTGGTTAAAATTGCATGAGCTCCATGATGGCACAAGTAATGTCCGTGAGCAAAAACATTACCTAGCTTAACAAACTTTTGATTCCTTTAAAATGAATGATAATGAGCTTGTTCGTGATATGTATTCTCATTTGAATCAAATTATCAATGAGCTCAATTCAATAGGATTGACAAAGCTAGGTGATGCGGACATTGTGAGGAAGATCATCTCGGTGCTACCACATAGCAAATATGCAAGCATCATCACCATCCTCCACAACATGGAAGACTTGAGTGACATGATCCCAGCCATTGTCATTGGCAAGTTGGTGGCATTTGAGATGTCACGCAAGATGGGTCAAGAAGAAGCCTCTTCATCAAGCAAAGGCATTGCTCTCACATGTGGTGAGCAAAAGAAGATGAAGGGCAAGCAAGTTGAGTCAAGCTAAAGCTCAAGCTCCTCAAGTGAAAAAGAAGAAGAAGATGAGGATGATGATGAAGAATCAAGTGATGATGATCAATCCTCCTCCACCTCCTCCGTTGATGATGAAGAAACAATCAAGCTTATACAAGGAGTGGAGAAGTTGATCCACAAGCTAAATGTTAAGGGTTTGCCCATCCAAATTGAAGATTGCATCTTCACCAATCAAAGAAGAGGGCAAAGAAAGAACAGATGCTATGGATGCGACAAGAGAGGGAACTTTGTTGAAGATTGCCCAAACAAGCCCACACCCAAGGCAAAGAAGAAGGTGTGCAAGGCCAAAGCTCTCACAACAATCAAGACATGGGATGATTCTTCAAGTGAAGAAGAAGTTCATCACAAGAGGTGCAGCCGCAGGTACTCATCATCAAGCTCTTCTCATGTGTGCCTTATGGCACGGGGTAACGAAAGCTCCTCCTCATCCTCTAGTGAGAGTGATAGAGATGATGATGAAGAACCTTCATATGAGCTAAAGAAACAAGTCCAATTCTTTAATGAAATTTGCATAAAACAAAGAAAACAAATTAGTGAACTTAAGGACAAGTGCACTAAAACAAAAATAAAGAATTGTGACAATGCTGCTGATAAAGAGCTTTTGTTTGTAATTGATAATCTAAAAACAAAACTAGCTCGCTCACAAGATGCTCATTAAAATGAAACTTCTTGAAGAACAAAATAATGAGCTAGCTAGCAAACTTGAAGCTATCGGTAGCACCCCCGAGGCACCTAAAATTGAAGAACCTTTGGAAATAACTAAAGAGGATGCCTCTACTTTTTGCAATTATTTATTTAAATTGGACTCACCACTTTGCCACCAAGTTTGTTTTAAGAATGTGATTGTAGAAACATGTACTCAAGAGGTCACAATGGAAAATGAGCAACTCAAGTAAGAAGTGGCTCGCCTCACCAAGGACTTGATTCAAGTAAAAGGCAAGGCAGAGCAAGCCCAACCTCATCAAGATAACACTGTCAAGGGAGAGAAGAAGCTTGATGAGGGAGCAACTGTGGTTTGCTATGTGTGCCACAAGGAAGGCCACAAGTCCTATGAGTGCAAGGTGAAGAATGGGGGAGAAAAGAAGAAAGAGAAAAACAAAAGACAAACAAGCAAGCTCTGCAACACCTACACCAACAAGGTGAACAAGAAGGCCTCCACACCTTATCTCTTGAAGAAGAAGAATGCCAAGGTGGTGGCCATCAAGACAAGCAAGCCACCACAAGTGGGGTGAAATTCATTTGGGTGCCAAAGGAGATTATTTCCAACATGAAGAGCACCAAGAAGGTTTGGATCTCGAAGGGGAAATGAGAAGTCCAATGGACTTCGGGGAATTTGGAGACTTGGCAAAGTTGGGGTGCATTTCATGGGGTGCATCATATTGGATCATGTCATTGCCAAGTGGGTCAGTGAAGATTATGGACCCAAATTCCCCCTCCCATGTTAGGTAACTAGATTTAAATTCCTGCAATTTCAATTAGCATCTAGTTCCTTTTATGCCTAGGTTTGCATTTGCACGTTTAAATTCTTGTCATGCATACACTAGGTAAATCATATGGTTGGGTTGCTCGGTATCACTCTTACCCTTGGAGCAAATCTACATGGTTTAAATTGTTTAGGAGCACGGAACATAGCTCGTTTTTCAATTGGTTTATCTTATATGTGCCAAAGTTCCAAATTGAAGATGACTTACCCCAAATACCAACTTCAAGGGATGTTCACTTTCTTGTGACATTATCTTTCAATTGGTATTTTTGACCGTAAAAGTCAATGTGCATGTCTCCTACAAGTGTTCTATGCTTGTATGCACACTTTTAGGGGGAGGTTACTCTACAAGTTGGAAGCCTCGACACTAACATTTGCTTCAAGTTTATCATGTTTCTACAATCACATTCTTAAAACAAACTTGGTGGCAAAGTGGTGAGTCCAATTTAAATAAATAATTGCAAAAAGTAGAGGCATCCTCTTTAGTTATTTCCAAAGGTTCTTCAATTTTAGGTGCCTCGGGGGTGCTACCGATAGCTTCAAGTTTGCTAGCTAGCTCATTATTTTGTTCTTCAAGAAGTTTCATTTTAATGAGCATCTTGTGAGCGAGCTAGTTTTGTTTTTAGATTATCAATTACAAACAAAAGCTCTTTATCAGCAGCATTGTCACAATTCTTTATTTTTGTTTTAGTGCACTTGTCCTTAAGTTCACTAATTTGTTTTTCTTTGTTTTATGCAAATTTCATTAAAGAATTGGACTTGTTTCTTTAGCTCATATGAAGGTTCTTCATCATCATCTCTATCACTCTCACTAGAGGATGAGGAGGAGCTTTCGTTACCCCGTGCCATAAGGCACACATGAGAAGAGCTTGATGATGAGTACCTGCGGCTGCACCTCTTGTGATGAACTTCTTCTTCACTTGAAGAATCATCCCATGTCTTGATTGTTGTGAGAGCTTTGGCCTTGCACACCTTCTTCTTTGCCTTGGGTGTGGGCTTGTTTGGGCAATCTTCAACAAAGTTCCCTCTCTTGTCGCATCCATAGCATCTGTTCTTTCTTTGCCCTCTTCTTTGATTGGTGAAGATGCAATCTTCAATTTGGATGGGCAAACCCTTAACATTTAGCTTGTGGATCAACTTCTCCACTCCTTGTATAAGCTTGATTGTTTCTTCATCATCAACGGAGGAGGTGGAGGAGGATTGATCATCATCACTTGATTCTTCATCATCATCCTCATCTTCTTCTTCTTTTTCACTTGAGGAGCTTGAGCTTTAGCTTGACTCAACTTGCTTGCCCTTCATCTTCTTTTGCTCACCACATGTGAGAGCAATGCCTTTGCTTGATGAAGAGGCTTCTTCTTGACCCATCTTGCGTGACATCTCAAATGCCACCAACTTGCCAATGACAATGGCTGGGGTCATGTCACTCAAGTCTTCCATGTTGTGGAGGATGGTGATGATGCTTGCATATTTGCTATGTGGTAGCACCGAGATGATCTTCCTCACAATGTCCGCATCACCTAGCTTTGTCAATCCTATTGAATTGAGCTCATTGATAATTTGATTCAAATGAGAATACATATCACGAACAAGCTCATTATCATTCATTTTAAAGGAATCAAAAGTTTGTTAAGCTAGGTAATGTTTTTGCTCACGGACATTACTTGTGCCATCATGGAGCTCATGCAATTTTAACCAAATTTCATTTGCACTTTTTAAGGTGAACACTTGGTTAAAAATTTTCATGCTCAAAGATTCAAACAAGCAATTTTTAGCTCTAGCATTTAGATGAATTTCCTTTTTATCACTCGCGGTTGGTTTCTCGGGATTCTTTAGGGGTTTCATCCTGTCGCGAGTGACTATCCAAACACCAAGATCTACCGCTTCAAGGTAGCAAGCCATTCTAGCACTATAGTAGGGGAAATTAGTGTCGTCAAAGCGCGGAGGCCTAGAGGTATCCATCCTTCCCTCTCTAAACGGCGTCGGCTCAACGGTGGTGAAGCCAAAGGTCCAAATATGAGTGTCGACGTCTAGAATGGCGCTCTAGACGGGCCGGCTAGTGAATTTGTTTCTGCGCGTCTAGGCCCGGATGGTTGCACAAAGCGGACACGAGGATGTATACTGGTTTGGGCAAATTGTCCCTACGTCCAGTGAGTGCTGCTGCTCGTGTACTCTGCACCAGGGTGCTTATAGTAGGGGTTACAAGCGATCAAGAGAGGGAATGGATCCCCAGTCTCTAGTGTTTCTTGTGTTCGAAGGTTTTGGTGGTGAAGTGGAGTTGAAGTGCCCCGTGTGCGTATGTGTGTGAGTTGCGTGTCTCTTCTCCCCCCCACGAAGGGGGGCTGGGCCTCCACTCAAACGAACCCGTTAAAAGCTCAATGAGCACCGTGGTTCGTCCAGTGAGGATAACACGGTACGGCTCACCCCCTCCGTTTCACAAAGTAACACGCGAGGGATGACGATCCAAAAAGCAGAGAGGCCGCCCGATCGGACCCCTGCGACGAGCGGGGGCTACGCTCGCACCCCGACCCAACGAACGGTCAAGCACGAAGGGACCGCGCCACTCGGATCAAGCCCTTGAAGGGATATCACACCCCTCCAAGGCCTCGGGGGCTACACCCGGCGGGTGCGCCCGCGCGCACCCACCGGACGAATATCCTACAAAACCCAAATAAAGGGAAACTACCGTTACGTGCGTGTCCTCAAGCCTCTACAGGCTCGGGGGCTACTATCGGGTATCAATATCGGGGGTACCCAATCAATGGCAGGAGACAAAACATCTCCGCCTCGCCCGAGCCCTCGGGCGTCGCCCCGGGCGCATCCGACCCCTGGAGGGACGTCTCCGTCTCGCCCGACCCCTCTCAGAGGACTTCTGCCTCGTCCGGAGGACACACGCAGCCCTCGGGCAAGGGGGAGGAAGCCATCTGGAGCCCCGCCGCGCTGCCTTCTTCCATAAATGGGACGGACACGACTCACCCCAATACGCAGAATATGGGGGCCCCAGTACGATATGATGTGACTCCGGTCACATCAAGCATGGGGGCCCCGGTACGATACGATGTGACTCCGGTCATTCCAACCACGCCTCTGTAGTGACAGGGGTCACGTCCACTGTACCGCCTATCTCTCCCTCCCTCTGTGCAGGAGTTAAGGCACAAGCACCGCCCATCCTCGACGGTGCAATGCTACGCAAGTCAAACTGACCACAGCATGTTGCACCAGTGGACGAAGAGGCCGTGACTCGACGTCCATACCGTCCTTGTGCTACAGGGTCGGCCACCCTTCCTAGATAAGGAGGAAAACGGCACACGCTCGAAGCCCTTTTTTGTTTTTCTCTTTCTTACTTTTGCTATAAATACCATCCCTCTCCTTCAAACTATAAAAGGAAGGCATGGACCTCAGGAAAAAAAGGGGGAGAAGAGACACGCAACTCACACACATACGCACACGGGGCACTTCAACTCCACTTCACCACCAAAACCTTCGAACACAAGAAACACTAGAGACTGGGGATCCATTCCCTCTCTTGATCGCTTGTAACCCCTACTATAAGCACCCTGGTGCAGAGTACACGAGCAGCAGCACTCACTGGACGTAGGGACAATTTGCCCAAACCAGTATACATCCTCGTGTCCGCTTTGTGCAACCATCCGGGCCTAGACGCGCAGAAACAAATTCACTAGCCGGCCCGTCTAGAGCGCCATTCTAGACGTCGACACTCATATTTGGACCTTTGGCTTCACCGCCGTTGAGCCGACGCCGTTTAGAGAGGGAAGGATGGATACCTCTAGGCCTCCGCGCTTTGACGACACTAATTTCCCCTACTATAGTGCTAGAATGGCTTGCTACCTTGAAGCGGTAGATCTTGGTGTTTGGATAGTCACTCGCGACAGGATGAAACCCCTAAAGAATCCCGAGAAACCAACCGCGAGTGATAAAAAGGAAATTCATCTAAATGCTAGAGCTAAAAATTGCTTGTTTGAATCTTTGAGCATGAAAATTTTTAACCAAGTGTTCACCTTAAAAAGTGCAAATGAAATTTGGTTAAAATTGCATGAGCTCCATGATGGCACAAGTAATGTCCGTGAGCAAAAACATTACCTAGCTTAACAAACTTTTGATTCCTTTAAAATGAATGATAATGAGCTTGTTCGTGATATGTATTCTCATTTGAATCAAATTATCAATGAGCTCAATTCAATAGGATTGACAAAGCTAGGTGATGCGGACATTGTGAGGAAGATCATCTCGGTGCTACCACATAGCAAATATGCAAGCATCATCACCATCCTCCACAACATGGAAGACTTGAGTGACATGACCCCAGCCATTGTCATTGGCAAGTTGGTGGCATTTGAGATGTCACGCAAGATGGGTCAAGAAGAAGCCTCTTCATCAAGCAAAGGCATTGCTCTCACATGTGGTGAGCAAAAGAAGATGAAGGGCAAGCAAGTTGAGTCAAGCTAAAGCTCAAGCTCCTCAAGTGAAAAAGAAGAAGAAGATGAGGATGATGATGAAGAATCAAGTGATGATGATCAATCCTCCTCCACCTCCTCCGTTGATGATGAAGAAACAATCAAGCTTATACAAGGAGTGGAGAAGTTGATCCACAAGCTAAATGTTAAGGGTTTGCCCATCCAAATTGAAGATTGCATCTTCACCAATCAAAGAAGAGGGCAAAGAAAGAACAGATGCTATGGATGCGACAAGAGAGGGAATGGATCCCCAGTCTCTAGTGTTTCTTGTGTTCGAAGGTTTTGGTGGTGAAGTGGAGTTGAAGTGCCCCGTGTGCGTATGTGTGTGAGTTGCGTGTCTCTTCTCCCCCCTTTTTTCCTGAGGTCCATGCCTTCCTTTTATAGTTTGAAGGAGAGGGATGGTATTTATAGCAAAAGTAAGAAAGAGAAAAACAAAAAAGGGCTTCGAGCGTGTGCCGTTTTCCTCCTTATCTAGGAAGGGTGGCCGACCCTGTAGCACAAGGACGGTATGGACGTCGAGTCACGGCCTCTTCGTCCACTGGTGCAACATGCTGTGGTCAGTTTGACTTGCGTAGCATTGCACCGTCGAGGATGGGCGGTGCTTGTGCCTTAACTCCTGCACAGAGGGAGGGAGAGATAGGCGGTACAGTGGACGTGACCCCTGTCACTACAGAGGCGTGGTTGGAATGACCGGAGTCACATCGTATCGTACCGGGGCCCCCATGCTTGATGTGACCGGAGTCACATCATATCGTACTGGGGCCCCCATATTCTGCGTATTGGGGTGAGTCGTGTCCGTCCCATTTATGGAAGAAGGCAGCGCGGCGGGGCTCCAGATGGCTTCCTCCCCCTTGCCCGAGGGCTGCGTGTGTCCTCCGGACGAGGCAGAAGTCCTCTGAGAGGGGTCGGGCGAGACGGAGACGTCCCTCCAGGGGTCGGATGCGCCCGGGGCGACGCCCGAGGGCTCGGGCGAGGCGGAGATGTTTTGTCTCCTGCCATTGATTGGGTACCCCCGATATTGATACCCGATAGTAGCCCCCGAGCCTGTAGAGGCTTGAGGACACGCACGTAACGGTAGTTTCCCTTTATTTGGGTTTTGTAGGATATTCGTCCGGTGGGTGCGCGCGGGCGCACCCGCCGGGTGTAGCCCCCGAGGCCTTGGAGGGGTGTGATATCCCTTCAAGGGCTTGATCCGAGTGGCGCGGTCCCTTCGTGCTTGACCGTTCGTTGGGTCGGGGTGCGAGCGTAGCCCCCGCTCGTCGCAGGGGTCCGATCGGGCGGCCTCTCTGCTTTTTGGATCGTCATCCCTCGCGTGTTACTTTGTGAAACGGAGGGGGTGAGCCGTACCGTGTTATCCTCACTGGACGAACCACGGTGCTCATTGAGCTTTTAACGGGTTCGTTTGAGTGGAGGCCCAGCCCCCCTTCGTGGGGGGGAGAAGAGACACGCAACTCACACACATACGCACACGGGGCACTTCAACTCCACTTCACCACCAAAACCTTCGAACACAAGAAACACTAGAGACTGGGGATCCATTCCCTCTCTTGATCGCTTGTAACCCCTACTATAAGCACCCTGGTGCAGAGTACACGAGCAGCAGCACTCACTGGACGTAGGGACAATTTGCCCAAACCAGTATACATCCTCGTGTCCGCTTTGTGCAACCATCCGGGCCTAGACGCGCAGAAACAAATTCACTAGCCGGCCCGTCTAGAGCGCCATTCTAGACGTCGACACTCATATTTGGACCTTTGGCTTCACCACCGTTGAGCCGACGCCGTTTAGAGAGGGAAGGATGGATACCTCTAGGCCTCCGCGCTTTGACGACACTAATTTCCCCTACTATAGTGCTAGAATGGCTTGCTACCTTGAAGCGGTAGATCTTGGTGTTTGGATAGTCACTCGCGACAGGATGAAACCCCTAAAGAATCCCGAGAAACCAACCGCGAGTGATAAAAAGGAAATTCATCTAAATGCTAGAGCTAAAAATTGCTTGTTTGAATCTTTGAGCATGAAAATTTTTAACCAAGTGTTCACCTTAAAAAGTGCAAATGAAATTTGGTTAAAATTGCATGAGCTCCATGATGGCACAAGTAATGTCCGTGAGCAAAAACATTACCTAGCTTAACAAACTTTTGATTCCTTTAAAATGAATGATAATGAGCTTGTTCGTGATATGTATTCTCATTTGAATCAAATTATCAATGAGCTCAATTCAATAGGATTGACAAAGCTAGGTGATGCGGACATTGTGAGGAAGATCATCTCGGTGCTACCACATAGCAAATATGCAAGCATCATCACCATCCTCCACAACATGGAAGACTTGAGTGACATGACCCCAGCCATTGTCATTGGCAAGTTGGTGGCATTTGAGATGTCACGCAAGATGGGTCAAGAAGAAGCCTCTTCATCAAGCAAAGGCATTGCTCTCACATGTGGTGAGCAAAAGAAGATGAAGGGCAAGCAAGTTGAGTCAAGCTAAAGCTCAAGCTCCTCAAGTGAAAAAGAAGAAGAAGATGAGGATGATGATGAAGAATCAAGTGATGATGATCAATCCTCCTCCACCTCCTCCGTTGATGATGAAGAAACAATCAAGCTTATACAAGGAGTGGAGAAGTTGATCCACAAGCTAAATGTTAAGGGTTTGCCCATCCAAATTGAAGATTGCATCTTCACCAATCAAAGAAGAGGGCAAAGAAAGAACAGATGCTATGGATGCGACAAGAGAGGGAACTTTGTTGAAGATTGCCCAAACAAGCCCACACCCAAGGCAAAGAAGAAGGTGTGCAAGGCCAAAGCTCTCACAACAATCAAGACATGGGATGATTCTTCAAGTGAAGAAGAAGTTCATCACAAGAGGTGCAGCCGCAGGTACTCATCATCAAGCTCTTCTCATGTGTGCCTTATGGCACGGGGTAACGAAAGCTCCTCCTCATCCTCTAGTGAGAGTGATAGAGATGATGATGAAGAACCTTCATATGAGCTAAAGAAACAAGTCCAATTCTTTAATGAAATTTGCATAAAACAAAGAAAACAAATTAGTGAACTTAAGGACAAGTGCACTAAAACAAAAATAAAGAATTGTGACAATGCTGCTGATAAAGAGCTTTTGTTTGTAATTGATAATCTAAAAACAAAACTAGCTCGCTCACAAGATGCTCATTAAAATGAAACTTCTTGAAGAACAAAATAATGAGCTAGCTAGCAAACTTGAAGCTATCGGTAGCACCCCCGAGGCACCTAAAATTGAAGAACCTTTGGAAATAACTAAAGAGGATGTATACTGGTTTGGGCAAATTGTCCCTACGTCCAGTGAGTGCTGCTGCTCGTGTACTCTGCACCAGGGTGCTTATAGTAGGGGTTACAAGCGATCAAGAGAGGGAATGGATCCCCAGTCTCTAGTGTTTCTTGTGTTCGAAGGTTTTGGTGGTGAAGTGGAGTTGAAGTGCCCCGTGTGCGTATGTGTGTGAGTTGCGTGTCTCTTCTCCCCCCCACGAAGGGGGGCTGGGCCTCCACTCAAACGAACCCGTTAAAAGCTCAATGAGCACCGTGGTTCGTCCAGTGAGGATAACACGGTACGGCTCACCCCCTCCGTTTCACAAAGTAACACGCGAGGGATGACGATCCAAAAAGCAGAGAGGCCGCCCGATCGGACCCCTGCGACGAGCGGGGGCTACGCTCGCACCCCGACCCAACGAACGGTCAAGCACGAAGGGACCGCGCCACTCGGATCAAGCCCTTGAAGGGATATCACACCCCTCCAAGGCCTCGGGGGCTACACCCGGCGGGTGCGCCCGCGCGCACCCACCGGACGAATATCCTACAAAACCCAAATAAAGGGAAACTACCGTTACGTGCGTGTCCTCAAGCCTCTACAGGCTCGGGGGCTACTATCGGGTATCAATATCGGGGGTACCCAATCAATGGCAGGAGACAAAACATCTCCGCCTCGCCCGAGCCCTCGGGCG
Source organism: Tripidium arundinaceum (assembly GCA_030439765.1). Lineage (NCBI taxonomy): Eukaryota > Viridiplantae > Streptophyta > Magnoliopsida > Poales > Poaceae > Tripidium > Tripidium arundinaceum. The sequence continues at coordinate 14,703 of JAHUYU010002616.1, forward strand.
TCGCCCCGGGCGCATCCGACCCCTGGAGGGACGTCTCCGTCTCGCCCGACCCCTCTCAGAGGACTTCTGCCTCGTCCGGAGGACACACGCAGCCCTCGGGCAAGGGGGAGGAAGCCATCTGGAGCCCCGCCGCGCTGCCTTCTTCCATAAATGGGACGGACACGACTCACCCCAATACGCAGAATATGGGGGCCCCAGTACGATATGATGTGACTCCGGTCACATCAAGCATGGGGGCCCCGGTACGATACGATGTGACTCCGGTCATTCCAACCACGCCTCTGTAGTGACAGGGGTCACGTCCACTGTACCGCCTATCTCTCCCTCCCTCTGTGCAGGAGTTAAGGCACAAGCACCGCCCATCCTCGACGGTGCAATGCTACGCAAGTCAAACTGACCACAGCATGTTGCACCAGTGGACGAAGAGGCCGTGACTCGACGTCCATACCGTCCTTGTGCTACAGGGTCGGCCACCCTTCCTAGATAAGGAGGAAAACGGCACACGCTCGAAGCCCTTTTTTGTTTTTCTCTTTCTTACTTTTGCTATAAATACCATCCCTCTCCTTCAAACTATAAAAGGAAGGCATGGACCTCAGGAAAAAAGGGGGGAGAAGAGACACGCAACTCACACACATACGCACACGGGGCACTTCAACTCCACTTCACCACCAAAACCTTCGAACACAAGAAACACTAGAGACTGGGGATCCATTCCCTCTCTTGTCGCATCCATAGCATCTGTTCTTTCTTTGCCCTCTTCTTTGATTGGTGAAGATGCAATCTTCAATTTGGATGGGCAAACCCTTAACATTTAGCTTGTGGATCAACTTCTCCACTCCTTGTATAAGCTTGATTGTTTCTTCATCATCAACGGAGGAGGTGGAGGAGGATTGATCATCATCACTTGATTCTTCATCATCATCCTCATCTTCTTCTTCTTTTTCACTTGAGGAGCTTGAGCTTTAGCTTGACTCAACTTGCTTGCCCTTCATCTTCTTTTGCTCACCACATGTGAGAGCAATGCCTTTGCTTGATGAAGAGGCTTCTTCTTGACCCATCTTGCGTGACATCTCAAATGCCACCAACTTGCCAATGACAATGGCTGGGGTCATGTCACTCAAGTCTTCCATGTTGTGGAGGATGGTGATGATGCTTGCATATTTGCTATGTGGTAGCACCGAGATGATCTTCCTCACAATGTCCGCATCACCTAGCTTTGTCAATCCTATTGAATTGAGCTCATTGATAATTTGATTCAAATGAGAATACATATCACGAACAAGCTCATTATCATTCATTTTAAAGGAATCAAAAGTTTGTTAAGCTAGGTAATGTTTTTGCTCACGGACATTACTTGTGCCATCATGGAGCTCATGCAATTTTAACCAAATTTCATTTGCACTTTTTAAGGTGAACACTTGGTTAAAAATTTTCATGCTCAAAGATTCAAACAAGCAATTTTTAGCTCTAGCATTTAGATGAATTTCCTTTTTATCACTCGCGGTTGGTTTCTCGGGATTCTTTAGGGGTTTCATCCTGTCGCGAGTGACTATCCAAACACCAAGATCTACCGCTTCAAGGTAGCAAGCCATTCTAGCACTATAGTAGGGGAAATTAGTGTCGTCAAAGCGCGGAGGCCTAGAGGTATCCATCCTTCCCTCTCTAAACGGCGTCGGCTCAACGGCGGTGAAGCCAAAGGTCCAAATATGAGTGTCGACGTCTAGAATGGCGCTCTAGACGGGCCGGCTAGTGAATTTGTTTCTGCGCGTCTAGGCCCGGATGGTTGCACAAAGCGGACACGAGGATGTATACTGGTTTGGGCAAATTGTCCCTACGTCCAGTGAGTGCTGCTGCTCGTGTACTCTGCACCAGGGTGCTTATAGTAGGGGTTACAAGCGATCAAGAGAGGGAATGGATCCCCAGTCTCTAGTGTTTCTTGTGTTCGAAGGTTTTGGTGGTGAAGTGGAGTTGAAGTGCCCCGTGTGCGTATGTGTGTGAGTTGCGTGTCTCTTCTCCCCCCTTTTTTCCTGAGGTCCATGCCTTCCTTTTATAGTTTGAAGGAGAGGGATGGTATTTATAGCAAAAGTAAGAAAGAGAAAAACAAAAAAGGGCTTCGAGCGTGTGCCGTTTTCCTCCTTATCTAGGAAGGGTGGCCGACCCTGTAGCACAAGGACGGTATGGACGTCGAGTCACGGCCTCTTCGTCCACTGGTGCAACATGCTGTGGTCAGTTTGACTTGCGTAGCATTGCACCGTCGAGGATGGGCGGTGCTTGTGCCTTAACTCCTGCACAGAGGGAGGGAGAGATAGGCGGTACAGTGGACGTGACCCCTGTCACTACAGAGGCGTGGTTGGAATGACCGGAGTCACATCGTATCGTACCGGGGCCCCCATGCTTGATGTGACCGGAGTCACATCATATCGTACTGGGGCCCCCATATTCTGCGTATTGGGGTGAGTCGTGTCCGTCCCATTTATGGAAGAAGGCAGCGCGGCGGGGCTCCAGATGGCTTCCTCCCCCTTGCCCGAGGGCTGCGTGTGTCCTCCGGACGAGGCAGAAGTCCTCTGAGAGGGGTCGGGCGAGACGGAGACGTCCCTCCAGGGGTCGGATGCGCCCGGGGCGACGCCCGAGGGCTCGGGCGAGGCGGAGATGTTTTGTCTCCTGCCATTGATTGGGTACCCCCGATATTGATACCCGATAGTAGCCCCCGAGCCTGTGTAGAGGCTTGAGGACACGCACGTAACGGTAGTTTCCCTTTATTTGGGTTTTGTAGGATATTCGTCCGGTGGGTGCGCGCGGGCGCACCCGCCGGGTGTAGCCCCCGAGGCCTTGGAGGGGTGTGATATCCCTTCAAGGGCTTGATCCGAGTGGCGCGGTCCCTTCGTGCTTGACCGTTCGTTGGGTCGGGGTGCGAGCGTAGCCCCCGCTCGTCGCAGGGGTCCGATCGGGCGGCCTCTCTGCTTTTTGGATCGTCATCCCTCGCGTGTTACTTTGTGAAACGGAGGGGGTGAGCCGTACCGTGTTATCCTCACTGGACGAACCACGGTGCTCATTGAGCTTTTAACGGGTTCGTTTGAGTGGAGGCCCAGCCCCCCTTCGTGGGGGGGAGAAGAGACACGCAACTCACACACATACGCACACGGGGCACTTCAACTCCACTTCACCACCAAAACCTTCGAACACAAGAAACACTAGAGACTGGGGATCCATTCCCTCTCTTGATCGCTTGTAACCCCTACTATAAGCACCCTGGTGCAGAGTACACGAGCAGCAGCACTCACTGGACGTAGGGACAATTTGCCCAAACCAGTATACATCCTCGTGTCCGCTTTGTGCAACCATCCGGGCCTAGACGCGCAGAAACAAATTCACTAGCCGGCCCGTCTAGAGCGCCATTCTAGACGTCGACACTCATATTTGGACCTTTGGCTTCACCACCGTTGAGCCGACGCCGTTTAGAGAGGGAAGGATGGATACCTCTAGGCCTCCGCGCTTTGACGACACTAATTTCCCCTACTATAGTGCTAGAATGGCTTGCTACCTTGAAGCGGTAGATCTTGGTGTTTGGATAGTCACTCGCGACAGGATGAAACCCCTAAAGAATCCCGAGAAACCAACCGCGAGTGATAAAAAGGAAATTCATCTAAATGCTAGAGCTAAAAATTGCTTGTTTGAATCTTTGAGCATGAAAATTTTTAACCAAGTGTTCACCTTAAAAAGTGCAAATGAAATTTGGTTAAAATTGCATGAGCTCCATGATGGCACAAGTAATGTCCGTGAGCAAAAACATTACCTAGCTTAACAAACTTTTGATTCCTTTAAAATGAATGATAATGAGCTTGTTCGTGATATGTATTCTCATTTGAATCAAATTATCAATGAGCTCAATTCAATAGGATTGACAAAGCTAGGTGATGCGGACATTGTGAGGAAGATCATCTCGGTGCTACCACATAGCAAATATGCAAGCATCATCACCATCCTCCACAACATGGAAGACTTGAGTGACATGACCCCAGCCATTGTCATTGGCAAGTTGGTGGCATTTGAGATGTCACGCAAGATGGGTCAAGAAGAAGCCTCTTCATCAAGCAAAGGCATTGCTCTCACATGTGGTGAGCAAAAGAAGATGAAGGGCAAGCAAGTTGAGTCAAGCTAAAGCTCAAGCTCCTCAAGTGAAAAAGAAGAAGAAGATGAGGATGATGATGAAGAATCAAGTGATGATGATCAATCCTCCTCCACCTCCTCCGTTGATGATGAAGAAACAATCAAGCTTATACAAGGAGTGGAGAAGTTGATCCACAAGCTAAATGTTAAGGGTTTGCCCATCCAAATTGAAGATTGCATCTTCACCAATCAAAGAAGAGGGCAAAGAAAGAACAGATGCTATGGATGCGACAAGAGAGGGAACTTTGTTGAAGATTGCCCAAACAAGCCCACACCCT